>APFE030135247.1:81804-94571 GCA_000404065.3 Pinus taeda
ATATTAGTAAAAGACATTTCTCCTATTAGATTAATATTATAAATAAAGAGGGTTAATCCCTTAGGTTTATAATATTAATCCCTTAGATTTCTAATACTAATATTAGGGTTTATAATCTTGAGTTTCATATATTAAACTTATAATATATCTTGGTTTTGTAATATTGATCCTAATTCATTGGTTTTAACATTAAGCCTATGGTTTATAATATTAATCATAGGGGTTAATATCAATTCCTTAACTTTATAATCCTTTGGGTTTATAGTATTAATCCTTTGGGTTTATTAATCTCACTATTTATGTTCCTACGATTTAATACTAATGTCTTAGAGTTTACTATTAATCCTTTGGGTTTATGAATCCCTTTGGTTTTTAATATTAATTGTTGGGTTTATCAATCCCTTAGGTTTATAATATTAATCCCTTGGGTTTAAAATTATCCCCCGAGTTTATATTCCATTGAGGTTATAATTTCTATCCTAAGGTTCATAACATTGATATTAGGGTTTATATTCGTAGGGTTTAATATTAATCCTATGTCTAATGTTATTCACTTTGGTTTATAATCTCTTGGGTTTCTAATATTAATCTAATGGATTTATTAATCTAATCGAATAGTATTAAACTCTTGGGCTTTTAATATTAATCCCTTTAGTTTATTAATCTAAGTGTTCATATTCCAAGGGTATAATATTATTGATAAGGTATATAATATCAATCAGGGTTTAATATAAATCCTTGGGTTTAAATCCATTAGGTTTATAATAATCAATTTCCTGGGTTCATAATATTAATTATAGGGTTTATATTCCGAGGGTTTAATATTAAGCCTAGGGTTTACAATATTAACCTCTTGAGTTTATTAATTTTAGGGTTTATATTCCTAGGGTTTAATATTCATCCTAGGGTTTAGTGTTATTCCCTTGGGTTTTTAATATTAAGCACTTGCGTTTATTAATCCATTAGGTTTATAAATAAAAATTATCATTAATAATAGCAACAACATTTATATTAATATTATAAACCATATTATTGCGGAATATTATAAACACATATATAATAATATTATTAATAACATCATATAATAATTATTAATATGTTTAAAAAATGTTAATAACATATTAATCATAATTTATTTAAAAAAATCATTAACATTTAGTTTTACAACCACAAAACAACATTAAAATTATTAATAACATTTAATAACTAATATTGGTAATAAAATTTAAATATTAATGTAATAGCACCCTATAATAATATTGATAATCAATATTAATATTAAATATTTTAATATTCAGTATTTAAATATTAAATTATTAGGAAAATACATCTTTCTTACTGGATTAATAGACTTAAGGGTTTAATCCTTTTAATTTATTAATCCACTGAGTTTATAATATTAATCCCTTGGGTTTCTAGTACTAATGTTAGGTTTTATATTCCTAGAGTTTCATTTATTAAACTTATAATATATCTTGGTTTTATAATATTGATCCTAAGGTTTCTAATATTAATCATAGGGTTGATATTCATAGGTTTTAATATCAAGCCTATCATTTATAATATTAATCCTAGGCATTAATATCAATCCCTTTATAGTTCTTTGGGTTTATAGTATTAATCCTTTGGGTTTATTAATCTTAGGGTTTATGTTACTACGATTTAATATTAATATCTAAGGGTTTACTATTAATCCCTTGGCGTTATCTATGACTTGGGTTTTTAATATTAAGCCTTTGGGTTTATCAATCCCACAGGTCTATAATATTAATCCCTCATGTTTAAAAGTATCCCCCTTAGTGTATAGTTCATTGAGTTTATAATATTAATCACTTTGTTTATTAACTCATTGGCTTTATAATATTAATCTCTTGGATTTATAATATTAATCCTAAGGTTTATAATATTGATCTTAGTGTTTATATTCGTAGGGTTTAATATTAATCCTCGGTCTAATTTTATTTGCTTCCATTTATAATACCTTTGGGTTTTTTTTTTTGACAGAATCGGTTACTATATTAAAAACTGAAAAAAGGCGGGAACATAGGTTCCTGTGATACATGAGAGATACATAGGAGGGTATGGATCTAAGAAGTTACATAGAGCAATTATCTCCTTGGTCCGGCTTGTTCCATGTTTGAGAGAGTCTAAGCTCGTATAGATTCTGACAAATTGAAAGACTAAGAACTGACATTTGCAAGTCATGTAAAATAAGTTAACGGCAGCGGGAGGGTCATCCCCATTTGGTGCCGTTGTTTACAGGGATAATGAAATCATCTAGGTCACATTGGAGCCTGGAGGCTGCGCTGACCGAGAGCGAGAAAATACGATTCTGATAGGAATAAGTAAAGTTGATTAGAGACAGAAGATTGAGAAAGGAAACAATTCTCTGCCATATTCGATCGCTGATGCTAATCCTGTTGCAAGCCTGGAGGATCTGATACTGTTTCAACTTGGTAGAGTTGTTAGGATAAATGATGGAAGGACTGAAACAAATCATGGTAAAGACTGAAGCGACTCCTCTGTATTGCATAACATATTGTTGACTGTCCTGTCGCAGGCCTTATTTGCATGCCTATTTGCTTGCTTATTTAAAGATCGAAGGATGTGGTGGAACTGTAGTGTTCCCATTGTCATTTGTAGGAATTGGCAGTGCTATATGACCTGTTGGAGGAGAGTTTTCGGAGAATTTTTTTTTTGAGCCATTAAACTAATAACTATAGAAGAATCTCCAAAGACTTTCGCTGAGCTTATACCAAGTCTGCTAAGTTGTTTCAGACTTTGATATAGGGCCAACGCCTCTGTCGTGTTATTGGAGATATTCCCTAAGCCCCATTCATAGAAGAGGACACATTCCCCATTGGCATTGTAGATCACACCCCCTGCCCCTGCAATACTTGGGTTCGACTTGGATGCTCCATCGAAAAAAAGGTAGAAGCAGTTACATTTTTGCAACCAAATTGCAAACTCCTCCTCTTTGAGCCTTATCTTCCAACTATGGGTTCCCTGTCTGCGCTGAGCTCCCATTATATTTCCATTTTGAAAGCTATGATTTTTTTCTAAGATGTAGTTGATGAAGTTCCTTTCTTCCACACTATACTCTGTTGCATCAATATTGCTATGAGTTTTGACTGAGATAGTTTCAAGAGCTAGAGTTCTTGATTTCTTACAGGCTGTTCTGGAAGTCGAATTCTTATCCTTAAATATTTTCCTATTTCTTACCAGCCAAATGCACCATAACATGGTGTATGGGAGAATGTTCCAGACCCTCTACACTAAATTGTTGTTCTTATTTTTCCAAGGACAGTTCTTTTTTCCAGTATTGTATCATTTCACCTATGGAGTGTTGGACGACCCAAGGGAAATTATCAATTGGATACAATTCTTTCCAGCAATCAATAGCAAAATAACAGTCTACAAAGAGGTGTTGCATAGATTCTTCCGCAGCATGGCAGTTGGGGACAACAGGATGGACCATTGATACCTCTTTTTTGTAAATTCTCTGTTGTTAGAATTTTTCCTTTTAGTAAGGTCCAGATGAAAAATTTAATTTTGGGAAGAGCCTCTGACTTCCAAACCATTCTCTAGGAGTTCCATATTGGCATAGGGAAAGTGTTGTGGCAGATTTGTTGGTGAGCTACTCGAACTGAGAATTTAGAGCCAGTAGGATCCCAACATAAGTCATCCCTCTCATTCTTTTTGACGGGGGCTTTGCTGTGGAGGAAAGACTGCAGTAAGGCAAGGCTAGGATTGAGAGAAGTGGGAACATCAGGGAAGGACCATCCCAGCCAAAGGTGGGATAGAGGACCCTAGCTAGAGATCTGATCCAGAAAATGGATACCCTTGCTGCTGAGAAAGGAAAGAATAGGGATGGTTTCTTCATGGCTTATTATAGGTTGATGTCCCAGAATCCTTTCAGCTCCAATATTTATACTGTCTCCTCCCTTAGGCACTTTGGATATGTTCTGGCCAATGAATGGGATAACTTTTTTACAAAGGCTCCAGACTTTTGAAGAGTCTCTATTGGGTATGACCGAATCAAGCAATTGTTGTCTTGGGCAGTTTAGGTATTTAGTTTCCAGAACCCTATTCCACCATGTTGAAGGACCAGTGATGAGCCTCCAGACTATCTTCCCTCCGTTAGCAAGATTTTGAAATTTGGGGGATCTGACGCCGAGGCCTCCTCTATCCTGGGTTTGAATGACTTCTTTCTAGCTGACTAAATTGAATTTCTTTTTGTCAGATTTCCCTCCTTTCCAAGGGAAGTGACGGAGGCTAACTTCCATTTTGTTATGAAAAGAAGAAGGGGCTTGATACAGAGAAAATCGTTAAAGGGGGAGAGAAGAAATACCATATTTAAGGAGGATGAGCCGTCCTGATGGATTAAGCCAAACTAAACCCCACTGCTACACCTTCCGCTTCACTTTGTCAATGATGATGTCCCAAGTTCCTACCTTCAGAGGTTTTAGGTTCACAGGCATGCCCAAATAGGAAAAATGTGTCCACTCAAGGTTACAAGTGACACCAAAGATATTAGCAATCTTATGAATGACCTGATTTGAAGCATTCCATCAAAAAATAAAGCTTTTCAACTGATTAACCAAACCTTCTGAGTACCCCATAAATTTGTCCAAAAGAGTCTTGAACCTGCTTGCTATAGTGGTGGAGGCTCCTCCAATAAGCAAGGTGTCATCGGCGAACTGAGAATGATTCATGTTCTTGGCTCCATTTCCAAATTTGATTCCAGTTATGAGGCCCATTCTTCTGTTGTAGTCCAAAGCTTGGCTAAAAGATTCAGCCATAATAATGAATAGATACGGGGAGAGGGGACAGCCCTGTCTGAGACCCCTGGAGGATTGAAAGGCTTCACCTGGTCTACCATTAACCAATGGGGAAATCCAAGGCCTAGAGGTGCAAGCAGTGATGAGGCTGATGAAGGGAAACTCAAAACCCATCTTTTTTGAAACAACAGTAAGGAAAGAGTGTCTAACTCTATCAAAGGCATTGGCGAGGTCGAGTTTGAAGATAAATCCTTTCTCCTTCCTAGAGAGGCTTGAGTGGATGGCTTCTTGAACTAAAAGAATGGAGTCAGTAATTTGTCTGTTGGCCATAAATCCTCCTTGTTTGTCTGAAATCAAAGAGGGGAGGAGGGGCTTAAGGCGAGCAGCAAGGATTTTAGCCAGAATTTTGTATGAGGAGTTGCAGACGGAAATGGGTCTAAACCGAGCAAAAGTAGTGGGCCTGTTTTCTTTAGGGATGAGAGCCAAAAAAGTGGCATTGGTATATCCACTTATTTTTCCCTTTCTTTGAATCCATATGATCATCTTAGTCAAATCATTTTTAATTACACCACAAAAGGCCTTATAGAAACAAATGGGGAATCCATCACGCCCGGGAGCCTTATCAGGATTCATAGCCCAGATCGTTCTTTTGATTTCCTCCTCTTGTATTTCTTTTACCACGTTGTCATTCATTTCTTTGGTAACTCCCTTGGGCAAGTATTGAAGAAAGTTAGCGTAATTCTCCTCCTTTGGTTTCAGTTAGAAGCTCTCTGTAGTAATCAGTGGCAGCCCTTCTGATGGCCTCTTGGGTGTTATGCTGATTGCCTTCATTGTCCAAAATTGAGCTAACGTTGTTCTTGATTTTTCTAGCAGTGGCCTGTTTGTGGAAGAAAGCTGTATTTTTATCACCATCTTGCAGCCAGAGCTGCCTTGACTTTAGTCTCCATTTTATCTCTTCTTCTTTATTTATATGGCTCAGCTTTGCGTAAAGGGCACCTTCTTGCTCCTTATTTTGTTGAGAGAGACCATGAACCTCTATCGTTCTTTGGATGCATTCAACATCATTTTTTTTATTTTATTTTTATCTCTTCAGGTTCTTTGTAACTGGCTCTTGCCCACTCTTTGATGGCATGTTTGATTGTCTTGAGTTTGGTTTCCCAGATGAAACCTGGTGAGCCTTCAATGTGCTAGTTCCAGGATCTCTGAATAACATCTTTGACCGTCGGGTCCCAACTCCAAAGCGGATTGAATTTGAATGGAATTGGCCCTAGAGGGCAGTGAGTTTCCAACGTAAGCATTAAGGGGTAATGATCCGAGGCAGAAGTGGAAAGAATCTTAGCGTACCCCACAGTAATGGAGGAGAGGAATGAAAAATTTATCAGGAACCTATCCACTCGTTCCATTATGTTGCCAGATCCAAGCCTACGGTTGCTCCAGGTATACCTACGATTTTTTGGAACAACATCCACAAATTCATGGTCCCGAATGATAGCTTCGAAACGGCCTCTGAAGGGGTCAGGCGAAAAGCATCCTCTCCTTTTTTCATTGGCATGAAGGATCAGATTGAAATCACCAGCCACTATAATATTTATAGTTGTTTCCCCATCGATGCTTGCCTTCAAATTGTCCCAGCAGCTTTCCTTTTCTCTATATTGGTTGGGAGCGTATACATTGTAGATAATTACTTTTGATTGTATATTTTATTTTCCAAGACTGTTCTGATTCAATGCTGGTGTAGATTTTCTGAAATGCAATTCCATTTGCTGTGAGCCCAAGGGGTAGCAATACCTCCGGAAGCTCCTCTTGAGTCACTGGTACTACCTATATAGTGTTTCTATTGATCTATTATTCCTCTTATATCTTGCTGCTCAAGTTTTGTCTCGTGAATCAAAAGAATTTCTGGCTTTTCACTATGTATAAGTTCTGTGAGGGCTAAAACTTTGGAGCGATGCCCTAAACCCCTACTGTTCCAAGATAGACTTTTCATCATTGGATGTTTGGCTTACAGAGAGGTGCTTGCCTCGCTTGAGATGCCTCCTTCTTGTGTTGCCCTAGGATGAAAGCTTCTATAGGGGTTTGACTGCCCATGGCTATGTCTTTCTGAGCGTTCTCATCTCTATGCTACTTGGCAGATTTTCTACCAGGACCTGATTTCTTGAAGGAGTCGCAGGAGGAACCATGGTCTTTGGACGAGATTCTTGTGAGCCTAGGAAGGGGGGGTTCAAGGGAAGCATAGGAATGGGAGATCAGGAGGGGGGAAGGATCTGAAGGATCGGAGGGAAGAGAGGGGGCCAGAGAAGGATCCTCGGGGGGAGGATCTACGGATGATAAGACAAAGAAAGGGTTAGAAGAGGAGGGGAGGGGTAGATCAGGAGGGGGACGGGAGGAAGGGGTAGGGAATGATGAGGCAGGACAGGGGGCAGAAGGAACGGGAGGGTTAGATTCCAGAGGAGCTTTGGATGCCAGGCCGGACGTCTTCCTTTTGACAGGTTCCCATTGGCCTTCTTGATCACCGCTCTCTACATCCACAAGTTTAACACATCGATTGGAAAAATGTCCGTATTCGTGACATACCTTACATTTGAAGGGGATCTGCTCATAATCAAGCTGCTGAATATGGCTCCACTCATCCACCTTCAGTTTTATTGCTTCGGGGAGTCCTTTGCCAAGGTCAACTTCGACGCAAATCCTCGCACAGGCTTGCATGTTCTCTTTCGGTTCGCTACGGTCGATGTATTTGCCAACTGCATTCCTGATGGCACGCACAGATTCGTCTCCCCAACAATGGAGTGGGAGATGGGGAAGACGAACCCAAATTGGAATAGCACTAGGGACATCTAGTTCAGGGTCAAAATCTGGAGTCCATTTGTTGAGGTGCAGGCCCCTGGAGTCCATGAAGTAGGGTCTGTTTCTTAAAATTAAATCCTTGTCCTCTTTAGATTCAAAGTGGAATGTGAATATCCTTTCCCGCAAAACCTAATGGAAATCTTTTATTGAATTTTATCAGTCGAATTTCTCTCCATCCATCTTTGAACGATTCTAGGAGAAGGCCAGAGGCATGTGAATTGACCTATGAGGCCTTTTTCAGCCAGGGAAAGAGCAGCCATGTGGGGCAAGACTGGGGGTAACTGAACCTCTTGGAGCCCATCCAGCTTCTTCACAAATTTTGAGAGGGCAGGCCTAGGGCGTTGCGGAGGCACCGATTTAACCAAGGCAGAGAATGCGCTTTGAGGATCCATCCCTTCCGAAGGGGGATATGGAGGGTCCGATACAGGGGCCATGGCTAGGGTCGTGGCTTAGGCAGACACAATCAGATGTCCTAGAGATCAAGGGCACGCACGGGAGCTGCAACGAACCAGCTCAGTTCTTAAGTTTCCAATGCTTACAAGCAGTTATTAAGCAAGAAAAAGTTTGATTTCATAGTTTCAAGAATACTATTGGGTTTTTAATATTAATCTAATGGGTTTATTCATCTAATCCAATAATATTAATCTCTCAGGTTTTTAATATTAATCCCTTGTGTTTATTAATCTAAGGGTTCATATTCAGAGGGTGTAATATTATTGATAAAGTTTATAATATCAATCAGAGGGTTTAATATAAATTCCTTTGGTTTATAATCCATTGGGTTTGTAATATAAATTTCTTCGGTGCATAATATTAATTATAGGGTTTATATTCCTAAGGTTTAATATTAAGCCTAGGGTTTACAATATTAATCCCTTCAGTCTATTAATTTTACAGTTTATATTCCTAGGGTTTAATATTCATCCTAGGGTTTAATGTTATTCGCTTGGGTTTATAATCCCTTTGGTTTTAAATATCAAGTCATTAATCCCTTCAGTCTATTAATTTTACAGTTTATATTCCTAGGGTTTAATATTCATCCTAGGGTTTAATGTTATCCCTTGGGTTTATAATCCCTTTGGTTTTAAATATTAAGTCATTGAGTTTATTAATCCATTAGGTTTATAATATTAATCATAAGGTTCATAATATGAATATTCACGTTTAATGTTTATTTTAGTGTTTATAATATTTATCATAGGGTCTATATCCCTTTATTTTATAATATTAATCCATTGGGTTCAATATTATTCTCTTGGGTTTATAATCCCTTAGGTTTCTAGTATTAATAACTTAGCTTTATTAGTCACTTAGGATTATAATATGAAGGGTTTATTACTATGAGATTGGAATGGTACAAAAATGTATCCAACATCACATTGTGACAAATATGGTCTCAATATGAAAACAAGTCTAACAATCATTGTGCCATTGTTACATTACATTGTAACTTATTCAATGTGGCATTGTTACATTAAAAAACTTGGATTTGATACAACGTTTATAATATTAGGGCCTTTTAATATTTGGTTTACAATATTAATCTTAGGGTTTTCCATTAATCCCTTGCGTTTATCAATCCTGTTGGTTCTTAATATTAATCCTTTAGTTTTATCAATCCCTTCGATTTATAATATTAACCCCTTTGGTTTAAAATTATCCTCATATGTTTATAATCCATTGAGTTTATAATAGTAATCCCTTTGGTTTATTAACTGCTTGGATTTATAGTATTAATATCTTGAGTTTATAATATAAATCCTAAGGTTTATAATATTGATTTTATGGTTTATATTCCTAGGGTTTAATAGTAATCCTAGGTCTAATGTTGTTCCCTTGGATTTATAATCTCTTGGCTTTTTAATATTAATCCAATGGGTTTATTAATCTAATCCAATAGTATTAATCTGTTATGTTTTTAATATTAATCCCTTAGGTTTATTAATCTAAGACTTCATATTACTAGCGTATAACATTATTGATAAGGTTTACATTATCAATCCTAGGGTTTAATAAGGTTTATAATGTCAATCTTAGGGTTTATAATCCATTGCGTTTGTAATATAAATTTCTTGGGTTCATAATATTAATTATAGAGTTTATATTCCTAGGGTTTAATGTTATTCCCTCGGGTTTATAATCCCTTGGCTTTTTAATATCAAACCCTTAGGTTTATTAATCCATTCGGCTTATAATATTAATCATAAGGTTCATGATATGAATCTTCAAGTTTAATGTTTATTTTAGGCTTTATAATATTTATTATAAGGCTTATATCCCTTTAGTTTATAATATTAATCCCTTGGGTTCAATATTATTCACTTGGGTTTATAATCCCTAAGGTTTTTAGTATGAAAACTTTGGTTTATTAATCCCTTGGGATTATAATATCAAGGGTTTATTGCTATAAGATCAGAATGCTACAAAAAGGTATCCAATATAACATTATGACAAACATTGTCTCAATATGAAAATAAGTCTAACAATCATTGTCGCAATGTTACATTACATTGTAACTTATTCAATGTCACATTGTTACATTACAAAACTTGGATTTAATACAAGGTTTGTAATATTAGGGCCTTTTAATATTTGGTTTATAATATTAAAGTTTAGTATTGTGTTTATAATATAGGATTTATAATAATAATCTTAGGGTTTACTATTAATGGCTTAGGTTTTTAATATTAATCCTTTAGGTTTATCAATGCCTTAGGTTTATTATATTAATCCCCTGCATTTAAAATTACCCTCCTCACTATATAATCAATTGAGTTAATAATATGAATCCCATAACTTTAGGATTATTTGGGTTTATAGTATTAATCCTTTCAGTTTATTAACCTTAGGGTTTATGTTCCTACGATTTAATATCAATATCTTAGGGTTTACAATTAATCCATTGGGTTTATCAATCCCTTGGGTTTTTAATACTAATACTTTGGGTTTATCAATTCCTTAGGTTTATAATATTATTGCCTTGGGTTTAAAATTATCCCTCTCAGTTTATAATACATTGAGTTTATAATAAACCCCTTTGCTTTATAATCATGGTCAACCATGATCAACCAAAGTCTAGTGTCATATTGTGACAAATATTGTATCAGTGTGAAAATCAACCATGTTCAACCATTGTCAACCATGGTCCAACATCACATTGTAACAAAGATTGTCATAATATGAAAATCAACCCTGATCAACCATCTTCAATCATGTTCAACCATGGTCAAATGTAACATTTTGAAAAAGATTATCTCAAAATGAAAATCATTCATTGTCAATCATTGTCAACCTTGGTCCAATGTCACATTATGACAAATTTTGTCTCAATATGAAAATCAACCATTCTCAGCCATGGTCAACCATTACCAAGCATGGTCCAATGCTGCATTGTGACAAATATTGTCTCAATATGAAAATCAACCATTTTCAATAATCATCAACATCCATGGTCGCATTATGATAAAGATTGTCTCATGGTCCAACATCACATTGTCACAACCATTGTCATCAATGGTCAACCATGGTCCAACGTCACATTGTGACAAACATTGTCAATTTGAAAATCAACCATGGTCCACAAAGGTCAGTCATGGTCAACCATGGTCCAACATCAGATTATGGCAAAGATTCTCTCAATATGAAAATCAATCATGGTCAACCATAGCCCAACATCACATTGTGACAAATATTGTCTCAATATAAAAACCAACCATGGTCAACCAAGTTTTTTTTAGAGTTTATAATATTTATTGTAGGGTTTATATACATTCTATTTATAATATTAATCCTTCGTGTTTTTGAGTTTTTAGTATTAATCCTTTTTTTTTATTATTACCTTCGGTTTATAATATCAGTCTATTGAGTTTATTAATCTACGTGTTCATATTCTTAGGTTATAATATTATTGATAGGGTTTATAATATTAATCATAGGGTTTAATATAAATCCCTTGGTTTTATAATCCATTGGGTTTATAATATAAATTCCTTAGGTTTATGATATTACTCATATGATTTATATTCCTAGAGTATGATAATAATCCTAGGGTTTACAATATTATTCTCTTGGGTTTATTAAATTTAGGGTTTATATTCCTATGGCTTAGTATTCATCCTAGGGTTTAATGTTATTGCCTTCAGTTTATAATCCCTTAAGTTTTTAGTATTAATCCATTGGTATTATTAATCCATTGAGTTCATAACATTAATCATAAGGTTCATGATATCATTCTTTGGGTTTAATGTTTATTTTAGGGTTTATACTATTTATCTTAGGGTATATATCCCTTGGTTTTATAACATTAATCTCTTGGGTTTAATATTAGTCCCTTGGACTTATAATCCCTTGGTTTTTTAGTACTAATCCCTTGGGTTTAAATATTAATCATACGGTTTATAAAATGTTTAT
Organism: Pinus taeda; assembly: GCA_000404065.3. Classification (NCBI taxonomy): domain Eukaryota; kingdom Viridiplantae; phylum Streptophyta; class Pinopsida; order Pinales; family Pinaceae; genus Pinus; species Pinus taeda. The sequence continues at coordinate 93,843 of APFE030135247.1, forward strand.
AATAGTAATCATATAGTTTATCGTCCTAAGGTTTAATGTTAATCCTAGGGCCTATTCTTATTCCCTTGGGTTTATAATGTTAATCCTAAGGTTTATAATATTAATCACATGGTTTATATTCCTAGGGTTTAATGTTAATCGTAGGGTCTAATGTTATTCCCTTGGGTTTATAATCCCTCTTGTTTTTAATTTTAATGCAATGAGTTTATTAATCCCTTGAGATTATGATATTAATACTAGGGTTTAATATTAACCACCTAAGTTTATAATCCTTTGGTTTTATAGTATTAATCCTTTGGGTTTATTAATCTTATGGTTTATGTTCCTAAGGTTTAATATTCATCCTAAGGTTTAATGTTATTCCCATGGGTTTAAAATACCTTAGGTTTCTTAATAGCATATGTCTATAATGATAATCCTAAGGTTTATAATATTAATCTTATAGTTTAATGTTTATTTTAGCATTTAAATCCCTTCTGTTTATAATATTAATTCATTTTATTTAATATTATTCCCATCAGTTTATAATCCCTTGGTTTGTGAGTCCCTTGTGTTTGTGATATCAAGTACTTTGGTTTATTAATCTAAGGCTTATTATTCCCATGGTATAATATTATTCACAATATTAATAATAGTAATTGTAGGGTCTAAGTTAAATCTCTTGGGTTTCTAATCCATTCGATTTATAATACAAATTCCTTGGGTTTATTAATCCCTTGGTTTAGAATA
>APFE030135247.1:94629-222168 GCA_000404065.3 Pinus taeda
GTTTAGAATATTATGTTAATTATGTTATAGTTTGAAATATAATTATTAATATAATATTATATAAAAACATATCATTATATTAATATATAGTATAGTATTAATATAATAACCATATTATTATATATCATTATTAACAATTACAAATAAATTTAATTTCTAAGAGCCACGATTACATTATACACCTAATAATTATTAATGTGGTTTATGTAAGCCTATCAGCGTATATCAACCACATTTACTAATGCGGTTGTAAATTTACTTGATATACAATGAAATTTTAGTTCTGGATCCAATAAATATCAAGATGATGATGATGCGGTACTGTACAGTTGAATCTGAGAATATGGAAGGTGCCATCTCCTCACAAGATAAAATTATCACCGATGGAAATAATATGATGTTTGGTGCTATCCCCTTTGAGCTTTTATAACCTGAAACTTTTCCACCCTATATGAATCCCTTGTGAATAACTCATCCAAAATTTGCATCTACAAATTCCTTCTACATGGGTCTAATAACCTAGTTAACCCCTACTCTCATTGAAGCTCCTCATGTCTTTTCAAGTTTTCTTTTCGGGGTAACCTGAAAGTGTTGCCTTCTTGACCTTGTAGGACCTTTTCTTGACCTTATAGGACCTTTTCTTGACCTTGTAAGACCCATTATCGAATCGTGAGAGCAGCAACACATATATACTCCTGACCCTCTACTATTGTAGCATGCCATTACTAGCAATGGATGTAAGCCCGCTTAGCTCTCAATCAAATTTTCCCTAATGAGTCTATCCCTCATGAGATATGTAAACATATGGTTTTGAAGTCTGCCTTTAATAGAATGTCAAGCAATAAATGAATCTTCCTAAACACATATTTTTGTTCGGGTAATTTAGGTATCCAACTTTGCTATTTTCCAAGGTGAAAGCCTGAGGAGTACTACAAATTCTGATGCATGTACATTTTAATGGTTTTCTCAAAGGTTCTCTAACTCCCGTATCCTTAATCATTTTTGCTAAAGTACTGCACAAATACTATTTTTTCACCAAACTTACTGGTTTTGGATTCTATTTCGTGGTGTGAGTTTCTTTAATATTTTGCAGAAACTGGATTCATTTTTATAAGAGTTTTGAATATTCTTGATTTATATATTTGAGATGGATATTTCCATATAAGGCTAAAGGATTTATGAGATTACTTCATGTTTTATCATATTTTTTTAATGATAGATGTTACCTTCCATGAAAATCCCAAAATTTTCCATCATGTTGCTTCAGCACATTAATACAAATGGATACGTTGTTATGACAGTGAAAATGCATTGTTTTAGTGGTTGAATGAATTATGAAATATGATATATGAAAATTGTGAGGATATAACATACTTCCCATATAAATAGGGAGTTGTCTTGTGATTTTTTGGACTTTTTGTTGTCGGGATTCTGTAGAAAACTTTGAGGTAAAATCTTGATTTGTGTTATTTAAATTGGCTTTCTTGTTTTAAAGATGGATTCAACACCCTAAGAAATCCGAGGGAATTTCTATTGTGCAGGGGTTACCCATCAAAATTGTGATTTCAATAAATTCCTAGTGGATTTTGGAAAAACTAAACTGGAGAAACCCACCATAAAAGTTTCAAAAAAGCCTTAAGAAATTTGATCTCTCTCTGCTCATGTTATGGGAAAAAGTGCTAAAGAGAGTAGCATTCACCAAACAATTAGAAGATAGTGATTCCTCTCTCAAGGTATAAATAATCTCAACTGGGAAAAAGGAGCCAAGAGGATGAGAAGTAAGAAAACATGAGGCAATCTTGGAGACTTGGTACCAACGGAAGGAGGTCCAAGAGATTATTAGAAGCTTCAAGCTTTAGAATCTAAAACAGGTTGTTGTTGAAGGTTGGAAGAACACTGCCATTTAGGGTATCCTTGAGATGGTGGGTGGGCAGTGGGATCCTTAAGACAGGTAAGTCTAATTTCTTTGGCTAGATTGGTAAGGTATTGATATCTTGAACAGACCGGAGTGGTCCCTCTCAAATAATTGTTCTGGGAATAAACTGGCTCGTAGGGGAGAATGGATGTCATAACTATTCTCAAAGGTTTGGTGGATCACTCTGTTTCCTTGTGCCTTTTGGCTAGTTGGATGGCTTGTGGCTGGTTAAACAATAATCATAGATAAATATTGATTTATCACTTGTGATAATTATTTCCTACATGAAAAAGATAGTTTAGCTATGTTGTTATACTTTTTGTAAGTCAACACACACAGTGTTGTTATTTTTTTCACTCGCAATAATTATTTCCTATTGCATCAATTGCTTTAACAACATACTCTTGACTCTCAAACCCCTATGGGAAAATATGTGTAGAAATAATAAGTCAGTGTCTTGTCAGTATGTGCATAAGGCTATTTGTTATTATTGTGTATGAAGAAAGGTTTTCAAAACAGTAGTCAAGTTGTACTTTGTGTAGAGGTAATATACTGGTTACCATTGGTGGTGAAGAAAGTTAACCCTAGCATATATAATTATAGACTTATATTAATTAGGCAAAAAAATGTAACAACAAGGTAGACCAACCAGTAATGGAACTGGGCTTGAAGGAGGAGATACGTTTTAAGAGGAATCCTACCCTTCATAACCCTTCAGTTTGTTCTTACGTAAAAGAACAAAGTCTAAAACTTGTGGGATAATGGCAATTAACGTGATCCAAATTTAAACAAGAACGGAACAAATTACAGATATAACCATAAATATAGAGATGCAGTAGAAATAATACTTCATTTCATTAATGTAAAATACTGAAATATGCCTAGTAATAGAAATGGAAATAAACTAGTTGGGGCAATGATAGCATATCCTTGAGAAGAGATATGGTTTCTACATGCCTCTGAATTCCTTTACAATGAGGCTTAAGGGCCTTTTTATTATTGAACAATAAGAGAAAACCCTAAACAATAGAAACCCTAACTCGAGGAGATGTAACACCAAGAGTTTATGGGCCCCATTGGGGTTAGTTGGACAACCAACTTCCCGTGGTCGTGACTTGGTCATATTATCTTTGTTTTATGCACATGATGCCCCGTTGGAAAGATCTCTTTGTGGAATACGATGGAAAAGATGATTTTCTAAAAAATCCATTAGCGGTAGATTTCTAAAAAAATATTGTTTAGGGCCTCAAAACAGCTCCAGAATTTTAGGACCTGAAAAACTCCTAAAAATAATTAATTGTGCTACAATTAAGGAAACGGAAAAACTGAAGGAAACAATGGTGGGGGTCCAAGTGGAATTGGCTGCTGGCCACCAATATCTGCTTGGATCATTCCTCCCCCCTTAGGAAGCAACGATCCCCATTGCGTTGATTTCCTCCATGAGATGAGGAAACTTTTGTTGAACTTGGTCCCTACTAAGCCACTTGGCCTAGTGAAGGAGTTCTCTTGCTTTGAAAACTCAATACAATTGGATCTTCTGTGGGTGAGTGTGCTTGACTTGCGTGTCCATGATCCGATTAATTGTAGCTTGTTCCATGCAATTTGGATTTAACTCTCTTGGTGTGAGTTGTTCTGCAATGTCGGATGTGTCTAGTAATGGTGGAAAGTATGGCCAAAGGCAGTCCACATTGAACACTAGGTGTAGGCCAAGGAATGGGAGAATGTTGAGCTCAAACGCATTATTTCCCACAACCTTGGTAATGGTGTAAGGACCATATCAGAGTGGTCTCAGTTTCTGATAGGCTCCGGTATAGTGTTCCTTTTGTAAATGCAACCAGACTTTTTTTCCCACCAAAATCTTGTGTGGCACCCAATGTTGATCATGTCGCTGCTTGTACTCGGCATTTGATTTCTCCACAAAGTCATGGAACTGATGTTGGATATGTTGAATGTGCTCAATGAAGATGTTTTCCTTATCTGTTTTGGACTAGACATGAGCCGAATCTTCCTGAGTAGCTGCAAATGGCATGGCCACAACAATGGGACATAGTGGCTAGAATCCCAAGCCCACCTAAAAAGGGTTGTGGTTAGTTGAACTGTGGAGAGTCTAATTATAGTTATGTTGAACATAGGGTAGGCTCTCATCCCATGTGTGTGGATTCTTTGAGTTGTACATGCACACAATGTGTACGATCATCCTGTTGACAACCCCTATCTGGCCATCAGTTTAGGGATGGAAGGTTGTGGACGTAGTGAGTTTGGTGTCCAACATCAACTAGAGAGTGGACCAAAATTTATTGAGGAACCTGCTATCCCAATCTAAGATGATAGAGTGCGGGATCCCAAAGTGTACCCACACTTGTTCAAAGAAGAGTTTAGTAGTGGATTTTGGTATGATGTTCTTCTTTCAGGCTACCATAATGGCCATCTTCGAGACCCTGTTGATGACCACAAAAACACAATCATTTCCATGCTTAGTAGAAGGAAGGCCTGACATGTAATCCATGGAGATGGATTCCCAAGGTTGACTAGGTGTAGGAAGCGGAGTATAGAGGCCTTACTTCTTAATGGTTGGTTTGGTAATGGTGTAGGTAGTGTAGGATCTGATGTACTTTCCGACATCCTGTCAAAGATTCAGGAAATAGAAATACTTATGGAGTATTGCAACTGTGAGATGCCCAGTAACCCGACTGTAGTGTGATTCCCAAATCATCTTGGAATTCTCATTTGAAGGAACACAAAGGTAACCCAGGTGGCATAACTGGGCATCCTGGAGGTGAAAATATGGAACATGTTGACCCTCCAAGAGTGTCTGCTATGTGTGGCCAAATTCTGGGTCGCTTTTGTATAGAAGTGGCCAATCTGAAGTCTCGTGCCCACAAGAGTTGAGCACGATGGTTAACGCCATGATCGGTGGTCGACTGAGGCAATCCACAACATTATTGGTGTTGCCCTTCTTATAATTGATATTCAAATGGAATTGTTGCAGGTCTATGGACCACTTCTAATAGCGATCATTCTACAACTTCCCTTGCATCTATATGAACTACAGGGGCTGGTTGTCTATGTGGATGAATGTTTCCTTCTCCAAAATTTAATGCTTTCACTATCAGTAGGCCTGCAAAATGGAATACATCTCTTTGTCATAAGTGGGATACTTCTGGGCTGTGTCGAAAAGTTTCTCACTGTGATATGCCATTGGATGCCCGTGTTGAGTAAGGAATGCCCCAATAGCATAGTCAGAGGTATCTATCTCAATCTCAAATGGTTGTTGCAAGTTTTGTAATGTGAGAACTGGTGCCAAGCAGAGGCGATGTGTCAACTCTATGAATGCCTTATGTTGATATTCAGACCAAAAGAAATTGTCCTTTGCTCCTCCCTTCGTGACTTGAATCAAGGGCAAGTGATATGGGAAAATCCCAACACGAACCTACGGTAGAAATTGGCAAGACCCAAAAAGCTACGGAGCTCTGTGAGAATGGCTAGAGATGGCCAATCCTGAATGACTTGGATCTTGGCTGGATCCACATGCACGCCCAATTCATCAATAATGTATCCCAGATAATGAACTTGGGTCATGCCAAAAGTGATTATCTCTAGATTGAGACATAGCTTTTGTTGTCGGAGTGTTTGGAGAACCTATTAGATGTGGTGGAGGTGCTCTTCCCAACTCGGGTTGAAGATCAGGATGTCATCCAAGTATATCACTAGAAATGAGTTGGTGAATGGTCGCAAGATGTCATCCATTAGCCTCATGAAGGTTGCAGGATAATTCGTAAACCCAAAAGGCATAACCAACCATTTGAAAAGGCCCTCCTTGGATTTGAAGGGAGTCTTCCACACATTAAAGGGTTCGATTGGTACCTGGTGATATCCTGGCTTCAAGTCGATCTTGCTGAAATATTTTCCCCTGTTCAGGTTGTCCAAAAGGTCATCAATTTGTGGGAACGGGTACCTATTCTGTACAGTGACCTTGTTTAGTGCCCAATAGTCAATACAGAGTCTCCAAGTCTCATCCTTATTTTGTACCAACACGATCGGGCTCCCACAGGGTGATGAACTTGGTCGAATGTGACCTTTTTGCAAAAGCTCCTAACTCTGCCTCTTGATTTCATCGTTCTCCAAAACGGAGTGTCGATAGATTGGTTCGTTGGGCAGCGATGCACCTGGGGTTAGATAGATGGATTTCTTGACCTGGTAGTGTAGAGGAACTAATATGTCCTCCTACCCCTCCACGACCTTGTCCATATATAGTTGTCATACAGAGGGGCCCTGTCTAGAGGTCGTGGCCACCATCTTCTTCTTTCCATAAGGGTGTATCATCAGGAAAACAAATTTTCCAGTTTTGGAACTGAGCTTACTCCATTATTTTGCAGTAACCAAAGAGATGGCAATAGGCAGTCCTACCTCCGGTATCCTATACAACTTATTTCCCAAAGTAACAATAACAACACGAGGCCTTGATTGATACACAACATGTCTCTTCCACAAGTATGGTTGGCCTAATAATACATCACAAACATCACAGGGAGCAACGTCACATAATACCTCATCCATGAAGGGCTTGATGTTGTACGGAATGTGACACTGCTGGCTCACGCAAAGATCATGTCCTTGGTGAAACCACCCGATGGTGTACGGTTGGGGATCTGTTATGGCCTGTAAGCCTAGCTGCTTCACAACCTCTACTAAAATGAGGTTCTTTTGGCTCCCATTATCGATAATGAACTGTAGTGGGGAACCCTTAACCCACATGTAGAAGTGGAAGTGGTGCTCCTCCTCCTCTAGATCTTTGGATTCCTCCGTCTGGATCATTATGGTGGTAACGGTGGCATTGGGCTCCACATCAATAATCTGTTTCCCTTTTCCATTCCCCTTGTAGGGTTCTAACTGAGAGTCAGAAAATGCATATGATTTTGAAACCTTTAGCTTGGCCACCAGTTACTACTTGGCCCCACTCTCACTTGTATTGTGAGTGGAGCTCTTATGGAACTCACACCACTTTCCCATGTCTTTCTTCAGGTCCACGATGTTGTCCTTTGCTTCCGTCTTTGACTGGTTGTCCTGGGCCACCCCACCTTAGATTTTTCCTTTATTCTATGGTTTGGGGGCACCTTTCCCTTGCTTTGGATTCCCAGATCCAAATTCTCACTTCTTCTATTTAAACTTCTACTCGATCTTGACAGTGTGTCGGTCCAATGTGTCGGATGATGAGATGTCCCAAAACTCCATCTCATCCTGGATGTACCTGTGTAGCCAGAAATGATATTTGAGTACTAAGTGCTGCTCAATATCCTTGATACCCAACTTTGTGTTAAATGTATGAAAAATATTGGTAAACTTTGGTACATCTTGGTCCCTTCCCTACCATAGCATGGTCCACTTTACGTATTTATCCTCATAGCTTCTGACAGGGTAGTACTGCTCCTTAATGGCATGCCTGAATGAATTCCAAGTGGGTGCGGCTGAAAATAGTGAGGTCATACTTTCATCCTTCTATTCACAGTAGGTTTCCCACTAGTCATTGACATGGGGGACATCTTCAAGAAGACCAAAAGTAATCTTTTCCTGTTTGGAAAAATCATGAACAAAAAAAATACCCTTCTAGCAGATCTAACAATTTATCTACAGCGTCTGAATATATCTAACCCTCAAATGTGGGAATGTTGAAGTTAACTTGTACCTTAAAGGTGTGGTGATTCCGGAGTAACTGCTGTAAGTAGATGTGTCACCTCTGGGCTGCCGTTGAAGGATTTGGGAAAAGTTGTCCATCATCACATTCCTTTGTCACTCAAGGGTCTCTTTGGGCAAGAATTTGATGGGATCTCTCACCCCCCGTCTTTCTTTCCATCTTCCATGAGAGGCTATTAAGATTTGCGAGGGTAGTCTTGCAAAAGGTTTGACCAGTTCAAGCTCTAACTCCTTATATCCCGACCTCATTGGGGACATGTAAAGAAAAATGGAGAAAGAGCAGAGCGCTCTAATACCACTAATCTGGATTTAAACAGGAACGCAACAAATTACTGATATAACCATAAATACAGAGATGCAGCATAAATAATACTTCATTTCATTAATGTAAAATACTGAAATATGCCTAGTAACAGAAATGGAAATAAACTAGCTCATGCGATGGTAGCTTATCCCTGAGAAGAGATGTGGCAACTACATGCCTCTGAACAGCTTCACGATGAGGCTCAAGGGCCCTTTTAGTATTTAACAATAAGAGGAAACCCTAAACAGCCAAAAACCTAACCCGAGGAGATGTAACACCAAGAGGTTATGGGCCCTGTTGGGGTTAGTTCGACAACCAACATCCTGGGGTCGTGATTGGTCATATTATCTCTGTTTGACATGCATGATACCCCATTACAAAGATCTCTCTGAGGACTATGACGAAAAAGACAATTTTATTAAAATATTGTTGGTAGTAGATTGCCAAAAAAAATTCATTTAGGGCCTCCAAACGGCTCCAGAAGTTTGGGACCCAAAAAACTGCTAAAAATAGTAAACTGCGCTAGAATTAATGAAACTGAAAAACTGAAAGAAACAATGGTGGAGTTCCAAGTGGAATTGGTGGGTGGCTATGAATATCCACTTGGATCATAACTGGTTTAAGCAAGTAAAGTCTAGTTTAGCCACAAGGTTAGCTGACATGTGTCAACAACCTTGCAACCCATCCTGACCCTCACTAATTATAAGCGATGGAATGTAGACTTTAGTTACACACATTTTTTATTCATTCTACAATAATAGAGCATATAGGAAATTTACAATGATATATATACTTCCTGTTAATTCGGAAAAGAAAAATATTCTTAAAAAGAAAAAATTCGTCAAGCATGTAACCTTACATATTTAACTTAAGAATGAAATGAAAACCACTTCATCAACAATACATCAAGCAATCATTTAGAAGAGAAGACCACCATTGTTTCATGGGAATTTAGTTAGTTAAAATGTTTTTGGACACAATAACAAGTTACCCACTGCAGAAATGCAGGTGGAGAATAAGTGGTTTAATTTAAATATAATAGTACATACTCATGGTCGAAACCCTTGAACTTTATAAAACAAAATACTCATATAATAAATAACCTTGTCCTGTTAATATAACTCCTACACAGGAATTTGTATCCTGAAGTCCAAACAATCAAGGAAATGACTCGGTGAAGATGAGCATGTCTGGAAATTAATGTAGGTACCTAGAAGGGGGAATGTGAATTTAGTTGAAAGCCCTTAAAAAAATAAGTCTCGAGGAACTGCTTGGAGCACGGCTCATATCCTTGAGGGATAGCCTTAAAAACTTGCAGCATTATCAAAGAAGGTGTACGAGCACCAAACAAAAGAAAGCTAGCAATTTTTTTAAGAGAAAGGGGAAAGTAAGAAACAGAGGGCTACATGGTAGGGGGAATGCCAATTTGATTTTCTCATAGTCAGAGTCACTACAGAGAGGAACTACCCGAACAAGGTAAAGGCAAAAAGTTATTACAAATAATGAGACTAATAAAAATCAAGCAGGAAGCTCATAAGCAGTTTCTATACTTGACTAAGAATATAGCTAAGGGTTTCAACATAGAGGGTTTGCTCTTGTCGCGCTCCCTGGCTCTCAAGTGGGATCCATCTGCAAAAAATATAAGACCCATTTAGCAAAGTCCGATAGTAAGAAAGAGAAAGGTAGCAACCTATTTGACTAGGAAAATACTAGTGAAGCCGTGTAGACAACCTTCCTAAAGTCTGTGACTGGAGTGGTGCCTCTGCAATGAACCGATGGTGTGGAAATAATCTAAGAAACCACAGGGAAAACTAGATCATTACCGTTCAACCAGTTGTCAGTATCATGATCGTTAGATCTAAACCATAATATATCTACGGTGGAAATGGAACAACTTGTACTCCTTTGGAATATGAACCAACAATTTTCATTCTCATGCATTAATTCAATAATGGAACCCTTGAATGAGCTTGTACAACAATAGTTGGAAACTTGGGTTAAACTGCATCTAACCGGCTAAGAGGAAAGAAAAACCTTAACATGGTGTATGAAAGGTATGGCAGTAATTATAGATGGCTTCATGACATTTCCTCATCATAAATATAGAATTAAAGACCTGTAGTTAAGATCTATGCCAAGGGTTAATAACGTTGTCTAACACTTGGGTAGATATTAGTTAAGTGGGATCTTTCAAATATTACAGAACTGCATGGATGAGACGATTAATCAAAACCTCTTAACACCCTTAATGAACGAGTTAAATCCAATATATTATTAGAGTATGGCTTGAGATAGAGCTAATCCCGTGGTTTATGGAGGCTTAAATGGAATAAATCATGAACCTAGGGAAATTCACCACCGAAATACCTATAGTGCACTATTTTATATGAAAACAAATGATAAAAATTTAGTTTGACAACGATACGAGTTTGATTATGTGTTGGTGGAGAATGATTAAATAATTTGGAAATGATTGTTTTATTATGTTGCTTTAACGAAAAATAGAAGCTTACTGTCATATTTTATTTTTATTTAATTTTCATGGGGGTGTGCCTTACAAGTGGTATAAGAGATAAATGGTTCAACATTGTGGCATGATGAAGAGAAAATAAAAGTAAACTCTAATATGTTCCACAAGTAAGAGGAATTGAGAGGGTGGAAACTCTGCCTATAGGGCTTGGTACTACACCTCTATGTAAATTGAATTTTGAAATATGGGTCCACGTAAGTGAAGATCTGTAGTCTACGTTCACTGTGTTATCAGAACAACACTGGATAGAGTGCATAAAATCATTAACTAAGAGTTGGAAATGAACAATAAGCAGATAAATTTATATGTTATTAAGCCAAAACAAAAGAAGTGAAAACTTATGTTACAAATGCCGCATATGAGTTAAGTTAACTAATAGTTAATGAATCATTGTCGATGCCATCCTTTCAATAATTGAAATGATGGATGTGACTAGACGACTTGGGTCTTAGCACTAGTTAATTAGTAAATCAATTTGACATAATGAATAGAAATGAGTGTGCATAAATAAAATAGAGTATCAAGTCACATACTGTCAAACGTTTATATAAAAAAACTCAGAGCATGTTAAAGGAAAATGAATGTGTGATGTATAAGAAAACACCCTAAAAGGTTCAAGGTTATCCACATGACCATTACTTTTTTCTAATTGAATTCTCCTTTTATTGTGACAAAATATATATAATCATGTTTTGAGACATAAATTGTAAGGTTAACAATTGAAGGGATGTTTAAAATTAAAACTCCAACATGACCTGCTAAAGAAGAGACATGTATAAATGAATTAAAAAGTAATATTTGAAAGTATTACTATTTGGGATAATCACCTCCTCACACCTATATGATGATCAAGAATCTAGGTGAAGTAGTGAAATAAAAGAAATACTTGGAGGTAAAAATAATTCTAATAGAAAAGCCAATTTTCCTATGCAAAAGAAAGAGGGAGAGTATCGTAACAATACGACAATTACCTTTGAGTGCTTAAAACTGCAAGATATAACCATAAAAAAGGGGGGGTTAGTACACAAGAGTAAAGTAGCTATAGAATTAGAAAGGGGTCAGTGAAATATTCAGGGTATTAGCACACCCAAGGAAGCCATCGTAACCTCCTTAAAGATTAATTGAGGATAAAAGATTCTTACAATTACCACTATACATATAAATACAAAAAATCAATCAGAGTTTTTTTGGGTGATTAGTAGCAATGACTGAAATCATTTTATTCAATAGAGCATTAGCTGATGACATGTGGGATGGGTCCTGTGTGAAATGCTTGTGGTAATGATGAATCTATTTCTTGAGATGTGAGTTGAAATGTAGTTAGTAGTTGTCAGAATATGCTGCATAATATGGTTGCTAGTGTTGATGTTAGTGTAGAGAGAGGGTTTTGGGAGAATTGTAGCCAATGAATGCTTGGTAACAATGGAAATATCCCTATGCACAATAATTTTTTGATTTTAGGCATTGTACTAAGGTTAGTAAGAAAGATAGTATTGAATGGATATGAATAACTAGAGAGAAGAAATATAACTAATACGACCAAATTTTGTGCTTTTCCCCTTTGATATGTCCATATTGCAAGAGTTCCACAATAAGAAAATTTATGTGCTTTCTCATTGGGCCATTTTTTTATTAATGAAATGGAACATTGGAAAGAAAGGTCATAACATTAGAATAATCGACACTAGTCCTAACTTAAAGAGTTAAAAATGTTAAGTAAATGAGAATTGTAAAAGAATTACTAGATGAGAGACCTATAAAATAAATCAACAATAAAAGAACTAAATTGTGATAAGCCGTTATAACCATTTAAAAAGTTTAGTTTAGGAGATAATGCAGTGAGTGGCATATATGGGAGTAGTGAGTTGGGAGAAATCCATACAACTTAGAAATGTTAAATAAGCACAGAAGTATATTAGACCAATATTGCTGGTACGAAAAGGATATTAGATTCATATCAAATTTAGTAATTAAATAGAGAATATGGAAATATAGTTGAAAGTATGTGATGACCCTAAGTTATAGAAAGGTATGTTGACAACTTTTGGAGATATTTTACTTGATGGATGAAAGGGGGGAACCTATGATGACATTATAATAAGTTGGAAAAAGAATTGTTGAGGAAACACTATTAAATCTAACAATGAAAGTGTATGTGAATATCATAAGGAATTTTTTGTCCTCACCATCAAATAAAGAATTGTTAATGAGTTTAGGGGGATATGATAAAATGCGTGACATGTCACAATCGTTATATAGATATTCTACCTATTAAAAAAAAAATTAAGTTGTGGTAAAAACAAAATACAAGCAGTCATGACTGTCACCATATGATATGTTAACGCGGAAAGAGCCATATGCTACACCCTAAATAAGTACTTAAGAACTTGAATAACTCTATAGGCCATTAATAGTTTTCCGAAACAAATTCCAACTTACAAAATCTGTAAGTAAAGATGACCCCTCTAGCATGGTGTACTGAGAGGCTTGGAGTTTCAAATAGAGGAAGATCCCATAGTCGGTTATACCTCAACAACATAGGGAACTTCCAGATACCATGATCAAGAAGTAATAAAATAAAGAGGAATGCGAACCTCCTATCAAACTAAGAAGCCTCATAAACGAGGCATGTCAGAAAGGAATGTTGGTAAGGTTGGTCGTGTATTTGATTGGTTCATTTTAGTTATTTTTGGCATGATTATGTTCTGAAGTTGTTATAATACAACCAATCAATATTTCTAGTCTTAATAATCTATTGAGGAAAGATAAAAGTAGAAGAATTAAAAAATGAATTATGGAACCTTGAGTCTTACTTGAAATGAGAAACGAGTGACATGAACATAACAATTTCCAGTACACAAAGGACGAGATAATATTTACTACAGAAATATTAAGTGGAAGTGATTACTCTAGAATTTGTTAGCATTTTATTATTGTGACATGTTTGACATCATAGAGTACGATGGTTCAAAGAAACAAACCATTGTTGGAACCTATAAAGAGGATAGGGCAACAAATCCTTCCATGTTATGATGAAAAGTAAGGATACAGAAAGAAGGGATGATAGAGTAACCAACTACCCCTAGGTTGGAATTGAATTATTGTATATTAATAATCCATCAGACTTTATATAACCAACATATCATAATAATTGGTGGTGAAATAGGTGGAGGTGTTCCTATTCATAATAAAGTAACCATATTATAATCATAGGGAAAGTTTAAAACAATCAATATGTATACAAGTATAAAAGGGAGGAGATCCATAACTATATACAAAAGAAAAATGGTGTGAACCTATATTGTTGATTTGCAATATCGGATGACAAGGGGCCTAAGTTTAAAAAAAATATATACATATATATGTAAAGGATAAAATACCCTAGGTTAGCACCAGAGAGGAAAAGGAAAATAGACTAAAACAGGTATAACTAAATTTACTTAGATCAGATGGAAAAGAATTTGATCATCTTGAATATCATCAGGGGAAGTTACCCTAAACTCTATATATGATGACTAAAGTATAAGTAATATTGGAATTAGCTCAAAATGCACTAGTTTTAATTTCGTATAAGAGGATAATAAGTGGTTATGACTATTTTAGTTAAATGTAGCACCTTGTGGTACAAGTGTTGCAACGGAGATAGAAAGCCTCCTAGAAATAGCCTCTAGGTTGACCAATGCCTAGGACATATTGAATAGAAGAGTGCATGAAAATTTATATGTTAGGGGTTTGCAACACTCAATTTGTCATGTAAAAAGGTAATAGGAGGGGCTTGGTTCAATAGGCCTTCATTAAGATAGAGTCAAGCCAATACATGGATCCAAATGATGGGGTATATTAGGGTGGTTTTTAAAGATAAATGTCTTCTTTTGGTGGCCGACACACGATAATGAGAAAACTTAAAACTGAGGTTGGAGTAGTGGTGGAAAGGAGGAGAAGGAAGAGGGGAATATACGCATAGGGTTGTAAACAAGTAGAATCCTTAGCAATAATGTCCTAGTAGAAAAATGGAAGAGGAAGGAGATGAAATGGTAGAAATAGAGGAGTATTGATTAAGCGTTTAGGATAAATATACATGGGTTTCATTCTCTACTTAATAGCCAGAGTAAATCTGAGCTACAACAGGTAGTGCAAGCTAATCGAATACACAAGTAAATATGTACTTTCTATAGGCACTGAGTGCTAGTGAATAACACAAATAAATCTCAGATATGCACAAGTATTGTTCTCATATTAAGTAGCATAGATAAATCCATGAATCAACAAGAAACTAACAACTTCATTAATACTATTTCAGGGAAAGAAAAACACAAACGAAATAATATTACCAAGGGTAAAATGTTGCACATCCATCATGCCTGGAATCAACAGGGAGTTTCATTAGTGTTAAGGATCCAAATAACCAGTCCATACATTCAGCACAAAATTAGTTAAGTCCCCATGAAACAACAAATAGAACCAAAGTGGCATCTCAGAATTCAAAGCTAGTGGGTGAGAAATTCTGGAACCTCTATATAATATTGCTTCCCCATATTTATAAGAAAAGGAGGAGAGCTTGAGTTACAACTACAAAATTTGAGCCAGAGCACTAGCTATCTAGAAGACTAGCTGTCTGAGCTAGTGTAAGGCTCTGCTACCTAAACATTACAATCGGGATCACATCCCTTCTTGGAAATAGAAAACTACATAATGTCAAAATGATACAGGAGGAAGAATGGAGGAAGGAGTCATTTGTTGTCCCTGTGAAAACTTCAGATCAAGCCCTGTCTCTACCATAGTGTGCTTCCCATGCTGCTTGGCCTATTTACTTCTATTCTCCTTTAAATTATTTAGGCACGGACTCTGGAAGCGTGTTGCAGAATAATTTTCTCATGAATGTGCCCACACCTGGTTTGAATGCGCCATCCCCCATGATTTACTATCAAAGTTGTTGTTGGGATAGACTCTGTCATTTTAGCTTTAAACGTCCTGCTGAACACAATCGGTGCCTTGATCTCCCTGGGGTTGCATATTACATTGCAATAGAGAAGACTCTTGGGTGTGGATTGTTTTTATCTTTGAAACACGTGAAATGGGTGCTTTCTTTATTTCCACCTTAACCCCCTTTATTATATCCCCTTTTGTAATTTTCCTCATATGACCGGGGGCTGGAGCGAGGAGCTTAGCCCTTTGGGTGCTAAGGCTTTCCACTACTATGCTGGGAGGCCTTTTCCTTTGTTATCCAAAATCCCACATCTTGACGCTTGACATGCTTTACCACTTAGCGTCTCCGTTTCTAACTTGTGATTGCCAATCAGCGAGATTGGGCCCATTGAAGATATCGTAATCACAACCTTGGAGGAGGAGGACCTATTACCTTATTTCTTAGTGCTTGGCCTATTTTTTGGATGCAGGAGCCTTATAGGCCATATCTCATAATATATCGCGTCTGGGAGGAAAACTCCAGCATATCACAATCGCAAGCCAGGGAGACTAAGGGGGAGGAGCACTTTAACCTGTGTGACATCATCATTGGGGGGTGATGTCATCACTCCCACATGTCACCTTGTGATTGGTGATACATGTCACCTGGAAATGCCCCATTAGGATCCCTGAAAATGCCAAACCTAATTTCCACGTGTCACATGTATTGTTATGTCATTGATGACATCAGCTACCATGTAAGCTCTGAGTACCAATCATATGCCACCATGTGCCCCCTGGAGGAGAGAGAAAAAGGCCTTCCCAACCCTACTTTTCCATGGGTTTCCTTTGTTAAATAATTTTGGCCTTCCCTGATGATCTTATACTAAATCGCAAAACCGCAACATCACAAGGGTTTTGGGGAGGTAGCTCCTCTATTCCTATGATCATCAATAATGCGAGATTGTGGGATGCATCATTTCCCATCGCTGATATCCCAATGCGCCAATGCCATGTGGAGGAGAGAGAAGGTGGTGATCCAACCTTGGCTTTTCATGATTTTCCTTTGTAAATTAGTTTTGGCCTCCCCGACAATGTACCACTATATCGCAAGATTAGTTGTTTATAGGTATTTTAAATTTAGAACCTCGTTGATCGCCAATATTGTAGGACTGGGGGATTGCGAGACTATGGGTTGTGATATTAGCATTTGTCCCTGTGAACTGCTGATAACATTAAGTGTATGCCTTGGGACCTGTTGGATGCAAGACTGCAGGATCGCAGGATCGTGGTACTACAGGACTACAAGATTGTGGGACCGCGGGACTCTAGGGTGTGTAGGGTTGCCGATATGCAAGATGTGGAACCTATGGGATGTGGGATTGTGGTACCTGTGGGATGGGGGATTGTGATTTTCCTTTCTCATTTATTGTTTTTTTCTTTGCTTGCTATGCTTCCCAAGGGTAACCTTCAAAATGCTTTAGCTTCTACTCGAGGAGTACATTTTTTGACTTTCATATACCATTGGAAAGCTCCTTCCAGGAACTTGGCAATGGGGAGTGTCTAATTAAGGATCCTATAGCTTTTGTGGCTCAAAAATTAGAATCAAACCTCATTGCTATTTGGAATTTGAAGCAACTAATGACTGATAAAATAGTGAGTGACAA
This sequence comes from Pinus taeda, assembly GCA_000404065.3. Taxonomy (NCBI): domain Eukaryota; kingdom Viridiplantae; phylum Streptophyta; class Pinopsida; order Pinales; family Pinaceae; genus Pinus; species Pinus taeda. Next base: position 111,642 of record APFE030135247.1, read on the forward strand.
CAATGACCATATTATTATTGTGAAGAAAATTGTGCAAACCAAATTGATTCCTTTGTGGTTTAAAGCTTATAGTGGAACCTTGTGGAGGGCCTTGTCATTTAGCATTGTTACTTGGTCAGTAAAATAATTTAGCATGATGAATTTATAAGGATGCTGCTAACAATGAAGGTTTCTAGCCCTAGTTGGGTTATGATGCATACTGGTGATATTTTACTCTCTCTCTCTCTCTCTCTCTCTATATATCTCTCTCTCTCTCTATCTATATATATATAATATATAATATATATATAATATATATATATAAATATATATATATATATATATATATATAAATATATATTATATATATTATATATATATATAATATAATATATAATGATAACTCATAGAGTTGTAATGAAGGCTTAAATGGTATCCTTAAATATTGACAAGTAAAACTAAGAATTTGTAATGATCATGGATGTGGGTCGAACTAGACGAAATGATCCTAGTTGAACCTCCATCCATTCTCGATCAAAGCAACAAACCTGCTACATAAGAAATTGATTACCTAGTTTGGAGAACATCTAGCTCGAAGAGGCTACCTGGAAAGTTAAGGATTATATATGTGAGGAGTATTCTAGATTATTGAAGATTCAGAAAACACTAAGGACAGTGCTTCGATTGAGAGGGGGAAGATGTAACACCCCTACATAAAGTTGTAAATGTTTTGTTACCACAAATGACTTGGTAAAAACTATTGGGAAAGGTAAAGGCCTAATATCGAGAGTAAAAGATATATTTTATTTCATTTCCTTGAATAAATAATATAAGCTATGGCCAACCATAAACTTACGGAAAAAAGTTCTAAAGAGAGTTTCATTCACTAGAAAGATAGATGATGGTTATTCCTCTCCCAAGAGATTAATAATTTCAGTGGGACAAAGGAGCCAAGAGGTTGAGACGAAAGAAAACCTAAGGCAACCTTGTAGACTTGGTACTAGTGGAAGGAGGTCCAAGAGACAAGTAGAAGCTTCAAGCTTCAGAACCTGAAACATGATGTTGTTGAAAGTTGGCGAAACGCTTCCATTTAGGGTATCCTTGAGTTGGTGTGTGGCCGTTGTGATCCTTAAGATAGGCTATAAGTCTAAGTTCTTAGGTTGGTCTGGTAAGGTCTTGATGCCTTGAACAGACCTTAGTGGTCTCTGTTAAATAACTATTCTCGAAAGAAACTAGCTTACGGGGAGAATGGGCGTGATAACTATTCTCAAAATCTAGGTTGAGCACTCCCTTTCCTGGTGGCTTATGGTTGGGTGAATGGCTTGTGGCTGGCTAAACAATAAGTATACATAAGTATTTTTTTATCATTTGTGATAATTATTTCCTACATGAAAAAAGATATTTTGGTTGTGTTGTTATACTTTTTGTAAGTCAGCACACATAGTGTTGTTATAGTTTTCACTCATGATAATTATTTCCTATTGGATGGGATGCTTTGACAGTGTAATATTCAATTTCAAACCCCTATGTGAAAATATGTGTAGAAATTATAAATGAGTGTGTTGTTAGTATGTGCAGAAAGCTATTTGTTATTATTTTGTATGAAGAAAGGTTTTTAAAATAGTAGTCAAGTAATATTCTATGTAGAGGTAATCGACTGGTTACCATTGGTGATGAATAAATTTAACCCTAACATAAATAATTATAGAGTTATATTAATTAGGGGAAAAATGTAACAAAGGGGTAGACCCAACAGTAATAGAAATCAGCATGAAGGAGGAGACAGTTTTTAAGAAGAATCTTGTTGAGAGATTAAATTGTTAGAATAAATCCCTTAATATTAATTTTCAACCCGGAGTTCGTAAACATGAGTTGCCTTGGGCTTTCTTCGTTCAGGTTTAAATTAGAGTTTTAACACTTCCTTATAATGATTTGTGGAGTAATAAACACACTAACACTTACAAACAATTAGTTTTCAAAAGTAGACCTAACAATCAAATTTAATCTAGAGATGTCAAAAGAACCTTCACAACATTCAAATTTGAACTTAACAAACTACTAAGCTATGAATATCAAGTGATAAAATGGAATTCTACACAAAACTTTACTCAATCAAATCCCGAAATGCACGTACCAGACTTTCTATTTGTAATATCATTTTGTTCATCACTCAGCAAGCAATCTATAATGATAGTGATTCAATCCTTAAGTAGAAAAACAAACCTATAGTAATAACCATTCAATCATTAAACAATCTACACGAATAACAATTCATTCCTAAAGCAACTAAGCAGTTTATAAAAATTCAATTCTTAAGCAAACAAGTAATCTATACTGATAGCAACTCAATCAAACAATCGATCTGTACCTAATGCTTTTGTTATATGTTAACAAAGATTTGAATGTTAAGTATTGATCTAGAGAAATCACTCTATTTTACTCTATCACATACTAATTTATTGTTATACTCGCAATCAATTAATCTACAGGTCTTAATTTGATGAAAGAAACTCAAACACTCAGCCTATTCAATAGCTAGCAATTCAACTAAACAATTCCTAAGAAACTGTACTATAAACCCTTCTATAAGCACACCAACCCTTAGTGGCAAATCACCTTACTTGGAGCCAATGTACTGCTATTTGAAATCTGATTGATATTTGACTGCTGAAAAATGGGATCAATCACGTCACAAAACAAAGCAAATTGTTTATCTGGGCAAATAATAGAATTGATCTTCACACGAAACTCGGAAAATCCTTTTTCTACTAAACTCAATGAAATCAATCAACACACAAAACAGGGGAATCATTTATCTATTAAACTTAATGAAATCAGAGTTATCAACTAATCATTACAAGCACTTATGGGTATGCTAAGTTCAATCCACACGATCCACTACTCAATCCAAGAGTTTATTTATCAAATGAAATAGAGCTAATCGATAGTGAACCAACCAATATTCATGAAGGCAATCTTCAGTCTAAACAACTTGAAACTAGACCAAAAACAATCAATGAGAATTCTTTTATGGGGTATTGCTTGTAAAATAATTCAAATAAATAGTCACTCTGATCCAGTTCCTGAGGGAATGAAGAACAGTTTGATGGTCAGACAAATCTCATTCTAATTAGTTTGAATTAAATGAATAGAATTAACTAGCAAAACAATCTCAACACTCTCAATGTATAGATAATATGTTGCACTCTTTAGATGATCATGTGGCACTTCTTGATTGATTATAAATCAATGTGATAGCAAGCATACTCTATTCCGAAATAAAATCAAGGTTCACTAAAAACTTCAACTGTGAATTATGGAAACGAAGGAATCAAAGAACATGAATGAATCTACACTCTTTTAAACAATCAAATTAATGCAGTTCACATGCAGCAAGCCAAACCAATTCATAATAAAAATAAAGCTAATCATGACTAGTCACAGAGTGGTTCTATCTGCAATATATAAAGCAGATGTAGATGGGCGGGCCTAGCCACGCCTAGGAGCTAGATAAACTTATAGTAAAGAAGAAATCTCAAACACAACCAATCGACTACCCTCAGCAATCCATCAATGCTTACTCTCAAATTCAGAGCAGAACCATTTCGATATTATTAAAGATGAGTTATATCATTCATGGCAAAACATTTCACTATTTTTAACACTAACTTGGCATATTACATCCCCTGCCTTTCATAGGCATTTTATTACAGTTAAACACTGAACTAAAAAATGGTAATTTATAACAGTCTAACAAGTTGACTCCTCGAGAGAAAATAGGTTCGAACAGCTGCCCCGAATTGGTCCAACAACTTGTAACCAATTCCCAAACTTGGTGTATGCTGCAACTAGAGAAAAGAGAATGAATATCCTAGGATCAAAAGCATTCATTGCAAGGCTGGTGACATCTCACCATCCAAATGTGCGTGACTTCTTATCCATTGCACTATTTGAGTACCAAATCCAAATATAACTTTTTACTACATTAGTAAGGAGCCATGGTACACTAGCTGCTTATTTCCATTATCCTCCTGCACATCTTGTTGAGAAGTGTACACTTGATCATAATAATTAGTTAGTTTTAGGAATAAGCTACCTGTATCTACTTAAATCCACCAACAAATAGCCAAATGTGACCATAAAAAGATTTACCTCAAATAGTGATTGGGACTATGATAGGCTAGAAAAATAGCAAGGAAATATGTTCCATAGTGTCAAAAAGAGGTAAAAATGGGGATTAAAGATGGTATTAATAAGAAAAAAAGAGAGGATCAACATCCTCCCATGCCGATCTTGATGCATTCCCTCATGCATCCAACAAAAAGGAGACTACATTCAACTAAAGAAGACTATGGTCACAGACCAACAACCTTGATTAAAACCTCAATCCCTTGTTAGATAGGTGGCCAAAACTTTTGAAATTGTAGTGCTAAACCCTTTCCATTCAACCATCTGGCATGCTTGTTTCGAGTTGCTTTCCATCTCAAAAGGTGCTTGTTTTTCCTTGCCAAGGCATCATTCTGGGCATACAATTTCATATTAGAGTCCCTTACTTGTTGATTCACATCTTTGACAAAATGAAATAAGACCTTGTATTTATTTGCTTGCTGTCTAAGCTTGGTGATTGTCTTCCGTAGCTTGATCAGCCTGATTTTTAAGTTTTCTTCACCATCCAGTGTGGGGGCTTTAGCCGGGGTTGTTGATTGTTGTGAGGTACTTCCTCGCGATGATTTGCCTCTCAGTTTCTTAGATGATGACTAATGTAGAATAGCTTGTGTAGTGTCTCTACTTGTTGCTAGACCAGTGGGAGACAAAGCCTCCAGATCCCATATGAGATCCTCAGGGATTTTAAGCTTAGTCGTAGCAGTGGGCTCCTGCTCAAGGAGGGTTTTTCATTGCAGAGGATCATCATCATGGGAGGATGAAATAGGAATATGTGCGAGTTCGGTGCCTTTAGCATTGGTCTACAAGATAGGAGCCATGATGTGAGTCTGACGACATCCTTGAGTTGAGGTTTCAACCACTGGAATTGGGGGAATGTTGTAAGGGAACATGGGTTGCCGACATTTAGCCTTAGGGGTGGTGCTTTTGGGTTTGAAGGAGGGTTCTACTAGAGATTCTAGAGCGTTTCTTTCTGCCATGGGACTTAGTTCCTACTACGTGGGTTTTGCCCAATTATGTTTCCTTTTTTATTTCCGCCAAACCCTTCCTTGTGCATTCTTTCAAACTAACTGCAGCTGTATGAGGGAGTTCGGAACCAGGAGTAGGGAAATGGGTAGGTGTAGACTCAGGCTTAGATGGGGGAATTTTTTTGTTGTTTTTTAGGGAGTGGCCCACTGCATGTTTCTTGCCCTTGGTTTGTGTCTCCTACCTAAGGAATGCCTCAATAAGGAAGTCCTCCCACGACTGCTTCCATTTCTTAAGCTTGGCAACAAATAAAATTTTACTTAAACTATGATGATGCAGTGTAGTTTTGGGCTTCTTTCCCTGAGACTGTACACCCCTTTCCATTTTATACAAACTTAATCTTAAGAAATAAGGAAAGTGTAGTGGCCTATATTCAATAAAATGAACCATAAGCTAGATATGATAAAGGAATAGAATGGAAAACCTTCCCTCACAAGTCACGAAGTTTTGTAGCATTGTCAGGAGTGGATGCCATTGGTCCTTTATGCAATTATGAAGCACTCCTTCACCAAATTGATTGACCTATACGGCGGTTTTAAGAACACGGTGCGATTCGGTATGTCTAACTGGCCGCCCTTGAAAAATTGCTCACCAACAACTGTTAGCCCAATAACCCAGCTCACTAATTCCTCTGTAATGCTAAAGTTGAGGTCAATGACTCTGGCTTGCTCGCCATTAAAACTTCGAGTGAATGACATTGCAACTTGATCGTTATAGCTCTGAAACTTTCATAAAAAGGTCATCCATCCTTTCTCCTCTAGATTTTCCTTACATTGTTCATATTCCCAGCTATGCAAAAATTGAACAAAAGTGGGTTCATGTTTGTCTAATCCTATGGCACCTGCATTCTATTGAAATTCCCTTTTTCTCTTTAATTGATTGTGTTGTTGGTCCCTTTTTAACCCTCCACCCATGCTCATAATCGACCTCTGCTTTAATGGCAGATGAATGACCGTTGCAATGATGGATCAGATACATGGGATCAATTGCCATGATGGTGATAATCTTGTCTTCGACTGATTTAGAGCATAGGCAATTGATTGAAGTGTGTGATCCATGGATGGAGCATGTGAGCAATTTGGCTGTGGGATGGCGTGTCTTTACCATGATGATGGAGGGTTTCATGAATCGATGGTCAAGCAGGTGAATAGTCATCATAGCAAGAATAGATCATGGTAGTGGTGGTGATGTCTTATTAGCATGCTGTGGGATAAGTGTTTTACGAGATCAGGAATAGATAGGTGAGATTGTAGGATGTATGATCATGGTGATCATATGATAGATTCAAAGGTGTCCTTCAATGATTAACATTTTAACTACTTCTTAGTTAAACTTAATTCAAATACAAGTGCATACCTTTACCACTTAAATGATTTGTGTAGAGTGTGTAATTGATGTGATGAAGCAACACCTTCTATAATTATGTGCCTGCTACCTTGATTCTAGAGAATTTCCATACTATGCCTTTGGCAAGTTGAGTACTGATGCCATGAATCTATAATTAACTTAGAGTGAGATGGTAGCTCTGATCATTTCTTGTCTACTTATGAAGACAGGCCCTGACTCATCAGAGCATGTTAACGCAAACAATATGATTATTTTTATGATATAAAAAGTTTTCTTGCACATATTGTGATAGCACTGTATGATTATAGGCCCCAATTTTTAGGCAAGATCTCAGGACCCTCATATGCAATATGAGTTGCATTCTGGATAGCTCATAAAACATAGACCTTTAACAGAAAATGACACATCGTGTTTTGATCAAAACATGAAACATAGGTATATTGAATAGCATGTGGAATTAGATTCTAAGATCCTCATGAAAGAACAATTGAAGCTAGACAGAGTATAAGATATTGGTTTTCTATATTGATTTCGGAACCTTCAGATTGAATGTCATAGACCAGGCTACTCAATTATTTTAGAAAAGGAGACTACTTATCAATACATGGATTTTAACCAGGCCTGGAATGATAGCTGCCTGGGGCATTTCTTCTTTACGAAGCTGGAAATGGCCAGAAGAGAGCTCCAAGGGGGCTTCTTTTTCATAGTTTATTCTTTTGGGCCCACAAAAGAATAATTCACAACCCAAAGGATCCCTTTACTACTACTACCTTATTATTTTAGTGAGCCTAAAGTAGTTAGTGCTGGAGGCATTCTTATTTAGAGAGTCTGAATTGCCCAAGTAGACTCAACAGTTTTCCTTTCCGTAATCATTTCCTTGAGCTTAGAAAAGAATAATTCTATTTTCAAGGAATCCCTAGACTAATACTGGTCCATTTCATTTATGAGCCTAGATCAGTCGATGCTTGAGAGATTCATATTTAGAGAGTCTGAAGGCTTCTAAAGGAGACTCCATGAGTTCCTTTTCCATAGATAATCCACCAGAGCTAGATAAAGGAATGGACTTCCTTCTGTTGGATTCCTCCTTTATTCTACATGGGTTGTGGGGAGGACTGCTTGTAGATATAAAAAGTGATAGCCCACTGGTTTATATATATGTTTGTGCGTGTGTGTGTAAATAAAAATAAAACTAATCAACTGAACAAGAAAGGGGCTGATTATTGACATGAATCGGCTCCAATCCTGGATCCTCTTGAACTTCCTACAAAAAATAATCAAGTGAAAGTGGTTTATGATAAACTTTAAGCTAATGGCCATTGATGAAAAAGAAATCTTATCATCATCGATAGTAAAAATACAAACTGAACTGTTATTAAAGACTTCAAATACCTCATACGGTCCCAACCATCTAGTGAAAAATTTATCTTTGAAATTCTTAAACCTATTATCATATAACAATGCCAAGTCACCTGGATAGAAGATTTTCTTTTTAATAAATTTGTCATGCCATCGAGCTATTTGGTCCTATACTAATGCAGTTTTGTAGTAGGCATCTTTTCGGATCTCATCAAGATCATTCAATTCCACCAATATTTGTTCTTGAGCCTCATTTAAATTCATGCCCAAATGAGTTTTAGTTGTAAATGTTTTTACCTGGAATTCGATGGGCAAGAGTGCTTGTTTACCATAAACTAATTCGTAAGGTGTGTGTTCGATCACATTCCTCCAAGTGATCTGGTAAGCCAAAAGTGCTTCTGGTAACTTTTCTGCCCAATCTTTTTGATGCAGTCTAATTGCTTTTGTAAGGATAGATTCCAACAATTTGTTCATGGATTGCACCAACCCATTAGCCTAGGGGTGGTAGGGGGTGGATTTATGGTGCTTAACTTGATATTGCTCCGTGAGTGCCTTGACCAACTTTGATGTAAATTGGGTTCCTTAATCAGTGACAATTTCACGAGGGACCCCAAATCTAGTAAAGATGTCTTCAAACAAAAACTCTACTAATGCCTTCTCAGTGGCAGGATACAATGCTTTGGCCTCCACCCACTTGGTGACGTAATCAGTGCATACCAAAATATATTTCTTCTTGTTTGACATTCTAGAGATGGGCCCTACGAAGTCCAATGCCCACTTCTCAAAAGGTCAATAACAATTTGTGCTTGAAGAGGCATTTCATTGGAGGCAATTGGCCTCCCCATTCGTTGGCAAGCATCAACACTCAAAAAAAACTTCTTGGCATCTTTGAATAAGGTCGGCTAATAGTATCTGGTATGGAGAACTTTATATGCATTCTTTTGTCGGAAAAATGACCACCACAAGGCTCATTGTGACTAGCACTTAATATATCATGCATTTCATCTTCCCACACACACTGCCTCATGATCAAGTCTACCGCTATATAAAATACATCTCCCTCAATCCAAGAGTAACTAGCACTGCGTTGCACTATATTGTGCCTCTCTTGGGCCAACAGGTTGTGAGGTAGTATTCCTTATACCAGATAATTGGAGACATCAGCAAACCAAGGAGTAGCAGTAGAAATGGAAAATAGAGCTTCATCTGGGAATTCGTCGGGCATTGGCGTTGGCATGCTTCCCTACGTAAGATTCAAACGAGATAAGAAAGTAGCTAGCAAGTTTTCTCTTCTAGGCCTATCAATTATAGTTATATTGAATTATTATAGAAGCAACAACCATCTAGTTATCCTACCATTAGTAACAATTTTATTCATTAAAATTCTAACAGCAAAATGGTCGGTATGGACAAATGTCTCATATCGGATAATATAATGTCTAAACTTTCCTATAGCATGCAAAACTGCTAACGGTTCTTTTTCAGTAACCATATAATTTAATTCAGCAGGAGGGATATTTTTGCTAACAAAGTAAATGGCATAGGGAAAGTTATCTTCCCTTTGTCCCAAAACTACTCCTAGTGCAGTGTCCGAAGCAACGGTACAAATATGAAAAGGTAAGGACCAATTTAGCTCTATTAGTATTAGAGTTGTAGATAATCTCTCTTTCAGTACTTGAAAAGCCTATTGACAATCAGCATTCCATAAAACATTACCATCTTTAGTTAACAACCTAAATAATGGTGCTGCAATTCTAGTGAAATTCTTAGTAAATTGTCGATAATATCCTGCATGCCCTAAAAAACTTCTTACCTATTTTTGCAAGCTCAGAATAGGGATACGTGAAATTACCTCAATTTTTGCTGGGTCAACTTGAATCCCTTCAATTAACATATGATGGCCTAGAACAATTCCCTTAGTTTGCATCATTCTACATTTATCACTACTAAGGGCCAGATCGGCTTCTTGACAACGGATTAATACCTTTTCTAGATTCTCCAAAGCCTCTAGAAAGTCATCCCCATAGACTGTGAGGTCATCCATATAGACTTCCACACAATCATGGATCATATAAGAGAAAATGGCAAGCACATCTCTTTGGAAGGTGGCAGGGGCATTACAAAGACCAAAGGGAAGGAATTTATATGCATAAGCACCCCATGGGCATGTGAAAGTAGTCTTTTCTTGGTCTTCTTCAGCTATCTAAATTTGATTGTACCCCCTATAACCATCTAGAAAAGAAAAATATGTCTTCCCTAAAAGCTATCGAGAACTTGATTAATGAAAGGAAATGGAAAATAATCGTGCAATGTGGCCTTGTTTAATTCTCTGTAGTCAACGCAAATTCGCCACATGTTGTTCTTCTTTGGAACTACTACAAAAGGTGATACCCACTTACTATCAAAAATGGGGTAGATGAAATCTATGGCAAAAAGCTTCTGAAGCTCCTCTTTAACGAGGTCTTTTAATGCTTGGTTCATACGCCTTTATGGTTTCCGATCAGGTCTCATTTCTTCATCTATGTAGATATGATGGATACAAGTGTATGGATGTATACCTCTCATATCCAAGTAGTCCCATGCGAATGCTCCTATTTGTTCACGAACCATACTCATCAACTACTACTTTCGTTCTGCAGTCAATCCTTTACCAATATCTAAAATTTTCCCTTCAAATATTTCTACAGGTTATGTGGTGAGCTCATGGCTTTCCTCCATTTCTGCAGAGGAGGAAGAGACATCCGAGTGGCAGGGTTCCTAAAACTCATCACTAAACACATGTTGATAACGATTAAAACAAATAGGATAATTGATACAAGAGCTATCAACTAAAAACTGCTACAAAACATGCTCATCGGAATGCTCATGGAGACCTCTAGATTGATCTAATGTTAACAAGGGGAACATGCAATCTTCATCTCCATATGGGTTTTCAAGCCATAATGGTACTTCGACAGCTGTTTGAGTTGGTGGAAATATGGACAATGTTTGATTGTGAGAACCATTTGAAATAATCATTTCCCCATTCCTGCATCTAATGACGACATTAGCGGTTTCTAGCCATGGCCTCCCCAGGACCACAGGGTGTCCACATCTAGAGGTTTTGGGAGAAATGACTACAAAATCTATAGGGTATTGCCAAGAGGCAATAGTGACTACTATGTCTTCCAAGGATCCTATTGGTTTGACAATGGATTTATCTGCCATCTCTAAGAGGATAGGGGTGGTTTTTAATCCAGGTAGTTGCAATGACATCATTGTTTCATAAGTCATTGCATTTATGGCTACCCCTAAATCTACCAAGGTGTTAGGTAGAAGTACTCCATTTATTTCAACAGTGACAATGGGATTCCTAGGTTTAGTGTATTTGGCAGGCATGTCATATATCATTGTAGACATTTGGCACATGATTTTGACATTTTGGTTCTTATGCCCCTTTCTTCCCAGCTTCTTAATGCAGAGGTCCTTTAAAATTTTAGTGTATATGGGAATGTCTTAATTGCTTGTAAAAGTGGGATTTAATATAGACATTCCTAAGTTCATTTTTCAAGTCATATTCAAGAGGTAGTTCCTCTTTCTTTACTATCACTCTTTCTGGGTATGGTGTTTCAGGTGATTTTTCTTCTTTCTGTTGTTGTTTTTCATTTGGTGAGTGTTTTTCGGATGACGTGGAGGGTACCTCTTCCTGGATGATGACAGTTGATTTTCCTTTGTTAATTGTCCTTCCTGATCATAATTGAATTTCATTTACAGGAATGGAAGTGATCATGTATGTAGGAAAGGGCTCAATGTCTATGTTTTGCACAGGTTGAGGTAACATATTGTGATTAGGTTAGCTACGGGTTGTGCAGGCAACAATGTTGGTTGGGGTGGGTTTATGGTGGTTGGTGCCTGCAAAGATGATGTGTTAGTAGGTGTAGGTAATAATTGATGTAATGGAGGTGGTGGCAGCATAGGTTGTTGATACATATTAGGGTTATACGCTTGCTGATAGGTTTGTGTGGCTAGATTATATGAAGTACTTGGCATGTTTGGATAGAGCACATAGAATTGAGGTGGAGGTTAATAGTTGTTGGCATAAGGGTTTGACCTCCAATTCTAGCCCCAAGTAGTATTTTGTGGTTACTCAGCAAACCAAAGAGGGTAGGATGCGGGAAAGGTCCATGGCTGTCTATCTGTAACCTTGAAGATTTGGATCTGGGAACACATTTTGACTTTGGTCTCTCCACGTGGGTCTCTTGGTTGCTTGTGATTGGTTGATAGTTTTAGCATTCCCCTTGTAGATGGCTTGTAAGCCAAGAAGTGATGAGCACTTCTCAGTTGGGCGTTGAAATGTATAGATTCCACAAACCTCGATGGTGTTTAACAGACACTCCCTTTATTCATGTTTACGCCTACACTTGGAACAAAAGACTGTCATGGCTACCGTCTCGACTTCCTGCTTTTGTTTAATTTTCATGGTATCTAGTTGGTCGCTGATTGTGTTTAGGATATCAGTTTTAAAATTTTCTAATAGGTTCCCTAGCAGGACTCTTGTAATAGCATTAACCGCAGTTTTCTTTTGCACATAGTTTCTAGAATTGTCTCTATGTTCCCGAAGCTTTTTACCTACTTTGGCTTGGCTTCTAGAGTAAGTGTGACACAACTCAATGACATCAGCAAATTGCTTTTTATAAATGTCTCCGCCACTGAGCAAGTTTAATGTTTCAATGCAATTGTCTCTTAGTCCTTTTAGGAAAAATAGTTCTGATAATCTTTTTATCTAGGTTGGACCCACAAGATTTATGGAAATTATATAGGAACCGTTTAAGATACTCTTCTAGATTTTCATCTTCATTTTTCTGCATCCTAAGGATATCATTGGTGTCCCCACTCTTACAAAATTCTTGATATCTTTGAAGAAAAATTGATCTCATGTCATCCCATGTGTATATAGTGTGTTGCCCTAGACTCATGAACCTCCTAAGAGCTGCATCTTTTAATGTGGCTGGAAACAATTTGAGTTTATGAGCATCTTCATAATAATTATAACTGTGACATAGCATATCGAATTCAAAAAGAAAGGCAGGGGGATCTTTAGATGATTTACCGTAGAAAAATGCAAGAGATGGCATTGGAATGCTCTTCATTGTGATGTCACATGTCACATCTAAGATAGGCAATCCAAAGGTGATTTCTTCCTCACATTGGTTGCCTCCTCCAAATAGATTCACATTGCATCGAGGGCCTTCTCCCTCTTATTGATGTTCTTCGTTGTGTCTGTCCTCTCCATCTAGGTGATCCATTTCTATGACCGACACCTGCTGAGGTTTGTTGATTATGGGGTGGCCCAGGGTTATTGGAAAATGGTAGATGTTGGTTGATTGCTCGTCCACAAGGTTTTGTTGTTCTACTGGTTCCTCCACAAGGTTCTCGTAGACAATCTATTGAATGATCCTTTCTCCTTGATCTAGGGATTCCTTGCCTAAAACCATGTTACATCAACACTTCCTCCTTCTTGTCTCAATCCTGCATATCGATTAGCAGTGGTGGGAATATGTATATTAACTCATCCAAAAGTTGAAGGAAATTTAGAACTAGAAATAAATCTACCCTTACTATCCTTAGGTCTACTTACACTCCTACACATAAAGATAAAGGAAATAAACAAATATTCAAGGAGAAGTAGGGATTGGTCAGACTTTGGAGCAACCCCAATAAAAGTGGATGCGTGGCTCTTCACTCATGTCTTACCGTACTCTCTCTGCCCTTTGACAACCCTGCAAGATCCTAAAACTCATGTGATAATAATTGCCTGAATAAGAAATGAAAATCTCCCTGGAAATGGTGCCAAAATGTTGAGAGATTAAATTGTCAGATTAAATCCCTTAATATTAATTGTCAACCCATGGTTCGTAAACATGAGTTACCTTGTGCTTTCTTCGTTCAGGTTTAAGTTAGAGTTTTAATACTTCCTTATAATTATTTGTGGAGTAATCAACACACTAACACTTACAAACAATTAGGTGTCAAAAGCAGACCCAACAATCAAATTTAATCTAGAGATTTCAAAAGAAACTTCACAAACCCTAGCATTCAAATATGAACTCAACAAACTACTGAGCTATGAATCCCAAGCAATAAAAATGGAATTCTACACAAAACTTTACTCAATCAAATTCTCAAATGCGGGTACCAGACTTTCTATTTTTAATAACAGTTTGTTCATCACTCAGCAAGCAATCTATAATGATTGTGATTCAATCCTTAAGCAGACAAACAAAACCTGTACTAATAACAATTCAATCCTTAAACAATCTACACAAACAACAATTCATTCCTAAAGCAACTAAGTAGTCTATAACAATTCAATTCTTAAGCAAACAAGAAATCTATACTAATAGCAACTTAGTCAAACAATCGATCTATACCTAATGGTTTTGTTATCTATTAACAAATATTTGAAAGTTAATTACTGATCTAGAGCAATCACTCTATTTTACTATATCACTTACTAAATTTTTGTTATACTCGGAATCAAGTAATCTGCAGGTCTTAATTTGATGAAAGAATCTCAAACACTTAGCCTATTCAACAGCTAGCAATTCAACTAAACAATTCCTAAGGAACTGTACTCTAAACCAGTTTGTAGTCACACCAACCCTTACTGGCAAAACCCCTTACTTGGAGCCAATGTACTGCTATTTGAATTCTGATTGATATTTGACTCCTCAAAACTGGGATCAATCACCTCACAAAGCAAAGGAAATTGTTTATCTGGACAAATAATAAAATTGATCTTCACACAAAACAGGGGAAAATCCTTTTTCTACTAAACTCAATGAAATCAATCAACACATAAAACCTAGGAATCATTTATCTATTAAAATTAATGAAATCACAGTTATCAACTAATCATCATAAGCACTGATGGGTATGCTAAGTTCAATCCACATGATCCACTACTCAATCCAAGAGTCTATTTATCAAATGAAAGAGAGCTAATCGATAATGAACCATCCAATATTCATGAAAGTAATCCTCAATCTAAACAACTTGAAACTAGACCAAAAACAATCAACGAGAAGTCTTTTATGGGGTATTGTCTGTAAAATAATTCAAATAAATAGTCATTCTGATACAGTTCCCAAGTGAATGAAGAATGGTTTGATGATCAGATAAATCTCGTTCTAATTAGTTCGAATTCACCAACTAGAATTAACTAGCAAAACAATCTTAGCACTCTCAATCTATAGATAATTCGTTTCACTCATTAGATGATCATGTGGCACTTCTTGGTTGATTATAAATCAATGTAATAACAAGCATACTCTGTTTCGAAATCAAAGCAAACTTCACTCAGAAGTTCAAATGTGAATTATGGAAACGAAGGAATCAAAGAACATGAATGCATCTACACTATTTTAAACAATCAAATTAATGTAGTTCACATGCAGCAAGCCAAACCAGTTCATAATAAAAGTAAAACTAATCGTGACTAGTCACATAGTGGTTTTATTTGCAATATCCAAAGCAAACCGAGATGGGTGGGCCCGGCCACACCTGGGAGATAGATAAACTTACAATAAAGAAGAAATCTCAAATTCAATAAATTGACTACCCTCAGCAATCCTGCAACACTTACTCTAAAGTTCAGAGTAGAACTATTTCGATCTTATTAAAGATGAGTTATATCATTCATGGAAAAATACTTTACTATTCTTAACACTAACTTGACATATTACATCCCCTAATTTTTATAGGCATTTGGTTACAATTAAACACTAAACTAAAAAAAGGTAATTTCTAACAGTCTAACAAGTCAAATCCTCAAGAGAAAGTAGGTTTGAAGAGATGCCCCGAATTGTTTCAACAACTTGTAACCAATTCCCAAACATGGTGTATGCCGCAACCAGAGAAAAGGGAACGAATATCTTGGGATCAAAGGCGTTCATTGCAAGGTTGGTGACATCTCATCATCCAGAAGCACACGACTTCTTATTCATTGCAATGTTTGAGTACCAAATCCAAATATAACTTTTGACTACAATAGTAAGGAGCCATGGTACACCAACTGCTTCTTTCCATTATCCTCCTACACATCTTGTTGAGAAGTCTACACTTGATCATAATAATTAGCTAGTTTTAGAATCAGCTACCTATATCTACTTAAATCGACCAACAAATAGCCAAATGTAACAATAAAAAGATTTACCTCAAATAGGGATTGGGACCATGATAGGGTAGAAAAATAGCGAAGAAATAGGTTCCATAGTGTCAAAAAGAGATCAAAATCGGGATTAAAGATGGTATTAATAGGAACAAAACAGAGGATCAAGAAATCTTTCCCTTCACAAACCTTGAGTTTGATCTTGCGTAAAATAACATTGTTGGGAACTTACGGGATAATGGGAATTAATGGGTTTGAGCAAGTAAAGCCTAGTTTAGCCACAAGGTGGGCTAACATTACTCAACAACCTTGCAACCCGTTCAAACCCTCACTAGTTATAAGTGGTGGAATCTCGACTTTAGTTACACACAATTTCTATTTGTTCTACAATAATTGAGCATCTACGAAACGTACAATGCCATATTTACATCCTATTAATTCAGAAAAGAAAATTATTCTTAAAAAGAAAAATTTCATCCAACATGTAACCTTATATATTTAACTGTAGAAAAAAACCAAAACCACTTCGTTAACAATACATCAAGCACCCATTTATAAGAGAATACAAACACTATTTCATGGGAATTTAGTTAGTTAAAGGATTGTTGGGTACAGTAAACAAGTTACCCACTACCAAAATGCGGGTGGAGAATAAGTGATTTAATTTAAATATAATGGTACATGCTCAGGGTAAAAACCATTGAACATTATAAAAGAAAATACTTGTATAATAAATAACCTTGTCTTGTTAATATAACTCCTACACAAGAATTTCTATCCTGAAGTCCAAACCATCCAGGCAATGACTCATATCCTTGAGGGGTACCATTAAGAACTTGCAACATTATCACTGAACTTGTATGAGCACTAGACAAAATAAATATAGTAAATTTAGAAAAAAGGGGTGAGTACGATTCAAAGGGATACCTGGTAGGGGGAATGTCAAGTCCCTCATAGCAAGAGTCACTACGAATCGACACTACCCAAATAAAGTAAAGGAAGAAAGTTATTACTTACAATGGTACCAATAGTATTCAAGCAGGAACCCCATAACCAGTTTCTATACCTAGCTAAGAATATAGCTAAGGGTTTGAACAAAGAGGGTTTCCTTTTTCCGCACTTGCTGGCTCTCAAGAGGGATCCATCTGCACAAAATATAAGACCTGTTTAGCAAAGTCTCGTAGTAAGAAGGAGAAAGGTAGCAACCTAGTGAGTATGAAAATACTAGTGAAACTATGTAAACAACCTTCCTGAAGTTTGCGACTGGAGTAGTGCCTCTTCAACCAAGCAATGGTGTGGAAATAATCCGAGAAACCACAGACAAAACTGGGTCATTACCATTGAACTGGTTGCCAGTATCACGATCGTCAGATCCAAATCATAATAGATCCATGGTGGAAATGGAAACAATATACTCGTTTGGAATATGAACCAACAATTGTCATTGTCAGGCATTAATTCAATATTGGAACCCTTGAATGAGCTCGTACAACCATAGTTGACAACATGGGTTAAATCAAATCTAACCAGCTGAGAGGATAGAAAAACCTTAACGCGGTGTATGAAAGATATGGTGGTAATTCCAGATGGATTCACGACTTGTCCTCATCATAAATCAGGCATTAAAGGCACGTAGTAAGGATCTATGCCAAGAGTTAATAACGTGGTCTAACACTTAGGCAGATATCAGTTAAATGGTACCTTCAAATGTTAAACTGCACGGGTGAGATGATTAATCAAAACCTCTTAACACCCTTAATGAATAAGTTAAGGCAAATATTATTTCTGTATGGATCGAGCTAGAGCTAGAGCTAATCTTGCGGGGTATGGAGGTTTAAATGGAATAATTCATGAACCTAGGAACATTCACCACTCAAATACCTAGAGTGTACTATTTTATATGCAAACAAATGTTAAAGAATTAATTTTACAACCATATGAGTTTGATTACGTGTTTCTGGAAAATGATTAGAAAATTTGGAAATGACTACTTTAATATGCTTCTTTAAGGAAATATAGAAAACTTAGAGTAATCTTTTATTTTTAGTTAATTTTCATGGGGGGTATGCTTTACGAGTGGTATCGGAGCTACATGGTTCAACACTGTGGTCTGATGAAGAGAAAATAGAAGTAAACTCTGATATGTTCCACAAGAAAGAGGAATTGAGAGGATGGCAACTCTGCCTATAGGACTAGGTACTACACCTTTACGAAAATTGAATTTTGAAATATGCGTGCAGGTAAGTGAAGAGTCTCAGTCTACATTCACTGTGTTGTCAGAAAAACGCCATATGGAGTGCATAAAATCATTAACTAAGAGCCTCTAATGAATAATAACCAAATAATTTCTCTGTGTCCAGGCCAATACAAAACAAGTGAAATTTTTTGTCAAGAATGCATCATATGAGTTAAGTTAACTAATAGTGAATGACTTATTGCCGAGGCCATCCTTTCAATAATTGAAATGATTGATGTGATTGGACGACTTCAGTGATAACACCGATTAATTAGTAAGTCAATTTGAGATAATGAATAGAAAGAAGTGTATATAAATAAAATAGAGTATCAAGTCCCATACTGTCAAATGTTTATAAAAAAACTCAGAGCATGTTAAAGAAAAATGAATGGAAACACCTTGAAAAGTTTGGGGTTATCTGCAGGATCATTTCCTATTTCTAATTGAAATCCCTTTTCCTTATTTTCCTTGTTGCAAAATATATATAGTCATGTTTGTAGAGATAAATTGTAAGGTTAAAAAATTCGAGGATGTTTAAATTAAAACTCTAACATGACATGTTGAAGAAGATATATGTGTAAATGAATTAAAAAGTAATATTTGAAAGTACTTTTATTTGGGATAATCACCTCCTCAAACTTGAATGATGATCAAGAAATTGGGTGAAGTAGTGAAATAAAATAAATACTTTGAAATAAAAATAATTCTAAGAGAAGAGCCAATTTTCCTATGCAAAAGAAAAAGGGAGTGTATCTTAACAATACGACAGTTACCTTTGCAGCCTTAAAACTCCAAGATCTTACCATAAAAAAAATATGGGTCAGTATCCAAGTGTAAATTAGCTATAGAATTATAAATGGGTCAGTGAAATATTCACGGTAGTGACACTCCCGGGGAAGCCACCATATCCTTCTTAAAGATGAATTGAGGATAAAATATACTTACGATTAGCACTATAAATATAAAAAAAATCAATCAAAGTTGTTTTGGGTGATTAGTGGCAACGATTGAAATTATTTTATTCGATGGAGCATTAGCTAATGGTATCTTGGAAGGGACCTGTGTGAAATGCGTGTGATAATGATGAATCTAATTCTTGAGATGTGAGTTCAAATGTAGCTAGTAATTGTCAGAAGATGCTGCATAATATGATTTCTAGTGCTGATGTTAGTGTAGAGAGAGGGTTTTGGGAGAATTGTAGCCAATGAATGCTGGGTAATAGTGGAAAAGTCCCCTATACACACTAATTTTCTGATTTGATAGGTTCTATTAAGGTTAGTAAGAAAGATAATATAGAAAGGATATCAATAACTATAGAGAAATTATATAACTAATACAATCAAATTTTGTGCTTTTTCCCTTATGATATGTCCATATTGCAAGAGGTCCATAATAAGAAAATTGATTCTTCACTAGGTAAGTTTCTTCATAAATGGAGAGGAGCATTGGAAAGACAGGTCATATCATTAGAATATTTAGCACCAATCCTAACATAAAGTGTTAGAAAGGTCAAGTAAATGTGAATTACTCAAGAATTACCAGATGAGAAACCTATAAAATAAAACGCCAACAAAAGAAGTAAATTGTGATAAGTTGGTCTAAGCATTTAAAAATTTTAGTCTCAGAGATAATGCAGTGAGTGGCATATATGGAACTAGTGAGTTGGGAGCAATCCATACAACTCGAAATGTTAAATAAGCACAGAAGTATATATAGTATTGTGAACACCAAAAGGATATTAGCTTCATGCCAAATTTAGTAATTGAATAGAGAATATGGAAATATAGTGGAAAATATGTGATGACCCTAAGTTATAGAAAGGAATGTTGACACCTTTTGGAAATCATGTACCTGATGGATGAAAGGGGGAAACCTATGATGACAATATCATAAGTTGGAAAAAGGAGAGTTGAAGAAACACAATTACATTTGATAATGAAAGTGTATGTGAATATCTTAAGGAACTTGTTGTGCTCGCCATCACGTAAAGAAATGTTAATTATTTTAGGAGGATGTGATAAAATGTGTGACAGGTCACAACATGTATATAAATATTCTACTTATTAAAAAAAAAAAAAGTTGTGGTAAAAGAAAAATACAGGCAATCCTGATTGTCACCATATGATGTGTTAACGTGGAAAGTGTAATATGATGCACCCTAAATAAGTACTTAAGAACTTGAATAACCATATAGGCCATCAATAGTTGGTTGGAACAAATTCAAGCTTAAAAAATTTGTAATAAAGATTACCCCTCTAGCATGGTGTACTGACAGGGTTTAAGTTGCGAATAGAGGAAGACCCCATAGTTGGTTATACCTCAACAACACAGGGAGCGTTCAAATACTATGATCAAGAAGTAATAGAATAAATAGGGATGTGAACCTCTTATCAAACTGAGAAGCCTCGTAAGCGAGGAATGTTGGTAAGGTTGGTCATGTATTTGGTTGGTTAGTTTTAGTTATTTTTAGCATGATTATGTTCTTAAGTTCTTCTAATATGACCAATCTATGTTTCTAGTCTCAATAATCTATTGAGGAAAGATCAAAAGAGAAGAATAAAAAAAATGAGTTATGGACCCATGAGTATTACTTGAAATTAGAAATGAGTGACATGAACATAGCAATTTCTAGTACACAAAGGACAAGATAATATTTACTATGGAAATAGTAAGTGTGTGTGATTTCTATAGAATTGGTAGCATTTTATTGTTGCGACAAGTTTGAAATCATAAAGTATGATGGTCCCAAAGAAACACACCACTGTTGCAACCTACAAAGGGGATAGGACAAGAAATCCTTCCATTTTATGATGAAAAGTAAGGATACGATAAGAAGGGACAATAGGGTAACCAACTACCCCTAGGTTGGAATGGAATTATTGAATATTAATAAGCCATCAAACTTTATATAACCAACATATCAAAATAATTGGTTGTGGAAGAGGTGGAGTTGATCCTATTCTTAAGAAACTAACCATATTATAATCATAGGGAAAGTTTAAAACAATCTATATGTATACAATTATAAAAGGGAGAAGATCCATAACTATATACAAAAGAAAATGGTGTTAACCTATATTGTTGATATGTAATATCAGATGACAAGGGGCCTAAGTTTTAAAAAAAATATACATGTATATATAGAACATAAGATACTCTGGGTTAGCACCAGAGAGGAAAAGTAAAATAGATCGAAATGGGCATAACTAAATTTACTCAGATAAGATGCACAAGAATTTGATCACCCTGAATATAATTAGGGGAAGTTACCCTAAACTCTATATGTGATGACTAAAGTATAATTAATATTGGAATTAGTGGAAAATGCACTCGTTGTAATTTCTTATAAGAAGATAATAAGTGGTTATGACCATATTATTATGGTGAAGCAAATTATGCAAGCAAAATTGATACCTCCGTTGTTTAAAGCTTATAGTGGATCCTCATCGTCGGATTTGTCAGTCGACATCATTACTGGGTGAGTAAAAGAATTTACCGTGATGAATTTATAAGGATGCTACTAACACTGCAGGTTGCTAGCCCTAGTTGCATTATGATGCATACTGGTGATCTTTTACTCAGTATATATTTGAGGCGACGGACTGTCGTGTTTGCTTTCCTGGAGCACAAAAATTCTATCTCCTCTGTTCAAGTGCATACTTATATCTAATCTCAATGGCTGGTTTTTCGAACGAATTTGTTGTTCAAACACCCGAGGATAGGAAAATTGCCAAGCAAAAGAGATGGTCTTTTATGAATAAGTATATGAACAAATCCTCTGAAGCAAAATTATATGATGAAAAGGTTATAGTTCAAGAATTTGAGCCTTAGCCAAATTGGACATTGCCAGAAATAGAAATAAACAAGTTATATAAGATTCCTGCTTTCCAGTTTAGAGCTTCTCAGCTATTTCGCTTTACTTCTGTGAATATACCAATTTCTACTGATCAGAAAGTCTACCAGATTCGTTTGATTAAAAAAGAAGATATTGAATGGGGTTTGGAACATGGGTTTAAATATGTTCATATAGGCATGATCCAGTTTGAAATTAATCCACTTGCTAGACCTGGATTAAACACTTCTTGCTTAACTTGTGTTTTGGATACTAGACTGAATGATTTTAATGATGCCCTGCTGGGAGGTTTCCAGAGTCCTCTCAATAATGGTCCCGTTTGGTCTTCTGTAATCCCCAGATATCAGGTTTCGTTGTGTGATCCATATATAAATGAGTTTCTGAATGCCTATATCCAGTTCAATGGCTTCAATGTCGCACCACAGACTTTGATTGCTCAGCTTCATTCTTCTATCTGTCTTAGATTTGTTTCAAGCACAATGTCACCTCTCAATCCTAAACTGTGCTCAAGAGATTTGAAAGAAGGAGTAATAGTTGGTCCCGGTAATACTGCTCCCTTGCAAATAGGATTTTCATAATGCACTTTGCCAGAAGAATGGAATAGCACTTATGTTCCATTATCTCAAAGATATCCTCAACTGCAAACATCAAGAGAGCCAAGGCAATTGTCTGTTGTCAAGCACTCTGATGGTTCATCTGGTCTCAGGTTCACAAGTCCTCGTCTAGTCACATCCATGACCATCTTGGATAGGTCCCCCTTTTTAGAAAGTCGAGACAGTACAAAAGCAGTAATACCTCCACCAATCACACGTTCTCCTGCTCCTTTACCAGCACCATCCATATATTCTGCTCCCAAAATAAATCAAAAGAAACCTCTTGCTCATAAATCTGATGATTGCCAATTCTGTGTATCTGGTCCATCTTCCAGTTTCGAACTTGAAGATCTGCAACCTGAACCAATATTGCCTGATATAAAAAGTTTTAGTCTTCCCAGAGCCTCATAGGATACAATTGCAAAAATTAACGAAAGATATCTAGAGCCTACTAACTCTAGGAAAATTTTCAAGAATGGTACTCTAAAGACAGATTTCCAATGGATACAAATGAAAAATATGTCAGATACAGAGCGGACTGAAATAGAGAAGATGCACAATTATACAAACTATCAGATTGTTTTTATGTTGCAGAATATAGATGATATAGCCAAAGACGTGCTAGAGATTAAAGAACATATAAAGAAAATGCACATTGGTTATAATGAATGTTTGGGAATTCAGAATGAGCACAAACAACAATTGAATGATGTCAATTCCAACATGGGAATAATCTCCAAGTCCCTTGAACACTTGAGAGATGCACTACCACAGCCTACTTCTCCACCTCATTATAGAGAGGTAGATCTTTCAGCTTCAAAGCTAATGTTTTCCTCTAGTACAGAAGAACCAAAAGAAGGTCTTAGAAGTATTTTGTTCAAAAACATTGACAATATAGATACTGCTAAGATTGAAAAAGTAAGAAAAGGAATAATGTTAGCCAGAGAGAAAACAGATTTAATGAGAAATAGGCTAACCACCTTTCCTACTGTTGAAAGTTTAAGATTACCAAAGGGCTACGTCAGCCTCAAATCCTTTGTGGAGAATGGCCAACCATCTGCTCCAAAAATTTTGGCTATGTCTGGTGTTACCTCTAATTCTGCAGATCACACCCAAGGAGAAACTAGTTCTAAAAGGGATAGAGGTGATACATTCTCATTCTCACATAAAGGAAAGAAGGGTGACTGGGATACTTTTGCACATGGTGCATCAGCTGATAGTCCTTTTTCTAGATTCAAAGATAATTTAGAAAGTGTCCCTGCCAAATTTGAAAATCCATCAGCTAAAGGATTTGGTAATACACTTTTAGTAAATATTGACTGTATGAAAGGTGAAGATGTCATAACAGTCCTGCACAATGTGCATGCTTGGGCACTACAGAGAAAGGCTAAATCTAAAGCACCATGGTCATATATAGTTACACAAATTGTTTGGTCATTCACTGGCATTCTGAAACAATGGTGGGAAAAGTTGTCTGAAGAAGAAATGAACAATATTATTGAACATCCAACAGATCCCCTGAGAGCCATTTTTGATGCACTAAAACATGAATTCATAGGAGTTGTGCCAGAGAATTCAACACATCATGGTCAACTCTTTTTATCGCAAAGATTGTGTAACATAGATTATTTACATGATTATTACTGTGTTATGCAAAAACTCCTTTACCAAGCAACAGATCCTCACAATGTTGCCTATCTGAGGTATTACATAGCTTCAATGCCAGGGAAAATTCCAGATTTGATTAACCAGTATATTGAGACCAACAAAGTACAAATTGAAAATTCTTCATTTGCTGCAGTACATCAGATGATATTTTCAATTCTGCAAAGAGAATGTGCATCAGAGAAAGCTAAAAAGAATTTTAAAAAGAAGATGCATTTTAGTACAAAGTTGTGTAATAATTTTGCAGAAACTTATGAACAGAAGATGATGAAACTTGCACAGAAGGTAAAACTTGCAGAAATATGACTAGAATGATTTTATTCATATATGGATATGATCATTACAAAAGGATCTTTTTTCCTCAGATAGACTACTACAGCGTTTAGTAGATATGAGTTAGCCGAAGCATAACAAATCTACAGGCTACCTAGCATGCGAGCAGACTGGGTCTCGAAGATCAAAACTTACAGACTCCTCTACTGATCTGGCCACTTTAGGTTCACACCAGCATCTAGCACTGATGCGCAGGCTTCTCGAATCACCTAAAGACTTTGAACTTAGCTCGTGTTGCAAGCAGATCAGACAGTATGTCCGCAGATGCAGAGCAGGAGAAAAATTTGACTCAGACTCTAAGACTCTTAATTTCCGAATGCCCTCTTCCCCCCCCCAATGCTAGTATTTATAGTCTCTTAGTAGGTAAACCGGTGGAAATCGTTACCGGAAACCTGTGACAGGAGGAATCCCCTTTTGGTATGAATATCACGCAGGAAATCATATCCAAAGGAAAAATAGTAAGGAGATGGCTAAAAGATTCGGGCAAGTGGGTACTACCACCAGTTATCTCGTCCCTTAGAGGCAGTGCCATGTGGGGACTGAATCTGACACGAATCAGAGAGTATGAACAGAAGACATGACGGTCGGAATCTAGGACATCGGCTCAAGATAATTACACAGTGGATATATATATATATATATATATATATATATATATTATATATATATATATATATAATAATATATAATATATATATAATAATATATATATATATATTTAAATAAAACCCACGGAAAAGTAGAAATAGAAGAATATACAAGGATGGCCGAAAACAAGGCCATCAGCTTATTACACAGTGGATATTTTAAAGAAAAACCCACGAAAACTAGAAATGCTTATTACAAAGTGGATATTTTAAAGAAAAACCCACGAAAACTAGAAATGCTCATTACAAAGTGGATATTTTAAATAAAAACCCACGAAAACTTAGAAATGCACATGATATCAGATGAGTGATCATATACATCAATCACTATTATATTGCCAGTCGTGTGAATCAACATTGTCTGCATCATTCATCTCTAAAAGTTGGTCTATGTCAGGGGCAAATATATCATTTGGCAAGGAATCATCAAGCCATGGAGGTGCTACCTCCAAAAAACAGCAGAAAAATGGAAAATGGAATACATTTGCTGGTCTCGTCCTGGGATCTGTAGAAATTTCTCCATGGAAACTGACCTTCACACTGAATGATGGTTCGTCTTGCTGACTGTCTAGTAGGGCTACTTCTGTTTCAGAATGAAGAAATTCAAACTCTACAGTGTAGTCATATTGAGCAGCAATATGAATCTCCCACATTAAGGTGCTAATGGTCTCTCGGAAATTAAAATTGCAAATATGCTCACTCCTAGGCATATACTTGAACATAAACAACTTAAACCAGGGACTCCACCAATTATTTCCATTATCTAACTATGTTGCATACGCAATGACTCTAACATATCCTTGTATTCTGTCCCTCTGATGGATGGAGAAATAATCTTGCCATGTCCAATATGTACGTTGGATAAAACCAAAACAGATAGGAATTGGCCCTCTAGAAAGTGAATAATAAACACGCCATGGCCTGTCCCTATAAGGTGACTCACTAAGATAAGCTACCATGCCAGTCTCTGAATCAAACCACTTCTGCAAAATGATTTGGATGACTTCTACTGTTAATGATTTAACTCTTAAAACAAAACAATCCCAACAGAATTCATATTTGCACTGGCTACAAATCGATATTGAACAAATTTTTGACTAACAGACACTAGATTGGACTGGACTTTTACTCGAAGAACTTTCTCCGTTGTACAGAGGTTTGAACATCTTGATGTCCTTAATTTCTGGAGCTCCTTCTCTTGTCAACATGTCGGCTAGGTAGCTTTCATCACCTGATTTATAGACAATGTCAAAATCAAATCCTTCTAGCCACAGAGCCCATCGTAGAATCCTGGTATTTCCTTGTTCTAACAATTTTTTGTTAGCCAAAATACTTTTCATGTGCTTCATATCAGTTCTAACTAAAAACCTGACACTTTTCAGGAACAATCTGAACCTTTGGATTCCTCTTTTGACAACAAGTATTTCTTTGTGGGAGGATGGATACTTGACCTCTGTGATATCAAAACTCCCAAGGCATATGCACATACAAGTTCTTTCTTTCCATGTTTTTGTAGCAATGCTGCAGCCCATGTATGATCAGATGCATCTGTTTCAAGAATGAATGGAAGATTAGTAACAGGCAGTCTCAGTTTAGGAAGTTCTCTAATCTTGCTTTTTATGTTTCTTACTGCTGTAGTCATTTCATTGGACCATCCAATTTTTTCTTTCCTCAGCCTTTTCTCCAAAATATTAGTGTCTTCAGATTGCTTTTCATAGAACTGTCAGATGTAATTTAAGCAACCTAAAAATCTTTGAAGCATTTTTTTATCAAGGAGAATATCAGGGAACTTTAAAAGATGGAGAAGGACATGAGGCTGGAGCTCGATATGACCCTATTCTATATGCAATCCTAAGTAGTCTATTCAGACTTTTCCAATCTGAAATTTCTCTTCTGAGTCAGATAGAACTAAACCATGCTTGTATACCATTTCATAAAAGTTTTCTAAATGCCTCTTATGAGTATTTACATCCTTGCTAAGCACAAGCAAATCATCAATATATACAATTACATATTCTACCCCTCCAAAAATATCTTCCATCCGTTTTTGAAATTCAGATGGAGCATTTTTTAATCCAAATGGCATGACTGTCCATTGGTATTGGCCATGGGGAACTGTGAAGGCTGTTTTATACCTGTCTTCTGGAAGAATGCCATTTGCCAAAAACCACTTTTGAGATCAAATTTGCTGAAAACATTGGCATTAGCTTTTTTAGCAAGCAACAATTCTTTATTGGGAAGAGGATACCTGATAGGCATGAGTGCCTCATTCAATATTTTGTAATTAATTACCAACCTCTTCTTGCCACGTTTTTGCTCACTGTGTTTGTTGACATAGAAGGCTGGGCAGGCCCATGGACTTTTGCAGGGTTCAATCAGATTTTGTTGTAGCAGTTGTTGAATTTCTTGTTTGCACAAGTCTTGTTCAGTGGGTGACATATGATTAGCACTTGCTTTCTGTGCTTTAGGAACATATCCCTCTTTGTAAGGTAATGCTACAAAATATTTTTCCCTGGTCCAAAAAGCATCTGGCCTGCTTGCTGTGCAATCTTGGTGTAGCTTATCCGAGATTTCCTGTAATGTGTTATGTCCGTGTATTTCTGCATGCTTGACAATTTTTTGAATCTTTGTAAGATTCTGCATAGTGTCCTGCAAATTATCTTCTTCACTGGGATTGACCTTTAGCTGGTATTCATTCTTTGCAGGAATTATGACTGG
This sequence comes from Pinus taeda, assembly GCA_000404065.3. Lineage (NCBI taxonomy): Eukaryota > Viridiplantae > Streptophyta > Pinopsida > Pinales > Pinaceae > Pinus > Pinus taeda. Next base: position 139,705 of record APFE030135247.1, read on the forward strand.
TCCCTCATTAGTGGTGAATGTAACAGAATATTTTCCAAAGGTAACTGGGAGGAATCTTTTCAAAAAATCTTGTCCTAACAAGATATCTGATCCTGTACCAAAACTGTACAATGTAACATAAGTCTGTACATGATTCAAATAGACTGGAAAATCAGGGGATATATAGTTAATCTGCGTCAATTCTTTATTTACAGCTCTGAAGGACAGTTTGGTAGGCTGCCAATAGTAAGAAGGAATTGCACCAAATGTGCAGCAACTGCACATTGCTCCAGAATCAATTTGTGCATCTAAAGTGTATTCCTTGACATTTGGCAATTTTATTTTCAGAGGGATTACCACTTTATCTCCTATTCTCGTGATGTTTACTAAATCTACTTCCTTAGGTTTCATGGGCATTTCCTCTGGAATATCCTTCAACAGAATTCTCGCCAATTTGGAATTAACATCATCATATTCAGAAATAAGATTTTGGAGTTTGGCTGATAATTGCAACATTTCTGATCTTGTTAAATTAATAGATGATTCCAAACTGCTAATTTTCTTCTTGAGAGTATTGATTTCATCCATACCTGTATCTTGAGAAGCTTCTGTAATACTCAATGGTTTGAACATTGAATCAAACTCTCTTGCCTTGAAATACTCGTCCTCAGTAACCCTTTTGGAAGGCAATTGTTTTTCTAAACTATCCAACTTTTCTTTCAATCTTCTCTTGGCTGTTAACTGGGATGGTGCAAGCTGGGCTAGCTGTGCCTTTGTATCATTAATCTGATTCTACAAATTATCTGTTTTATTGAAGGAAAACATCTTGATGTCAGCAATAAAAGTTTCATCAGAGTCAGAGGAATCAGATTCTAACCTTATTTTGCTGATATTAAGCAAATCCTCAGCGTCAGAATCAGAAGAATCACTAGATATTTCAAAATATTCTCCATCTGAGTGGGATATGAGATCCCAATCTTCTGGATTATGGACTGAAGTAAAAACGTCCATAATCTTTAACTGTTCTTTTTTGTTTTTGTCTTTGCATGTATTTGCATAATGACCTTCTTTCCCACATATAAAACACGTTACTCTTTTAGAAGGATTTGCTCTTTTCCTAAATAATGTCCTCTTCTTTTGGGAAAACTTAAAAGGATAGTATTTTTTCCTTGGAGTATACTTGTCTGTCTTGCATGAGCATGAAACTTTAGGCACTCTCTTTTTAGATTTGCTACTACATCCAAAATCATAAGTTTCTGCAAAATTATTACACAACTTTGTACTAAAATGCATCTGCTTTTTAAAATTCTTTTTAGCTTTTTCTGCTACACATTCTCTTTGCAGAATTGAAACTATCATCTGATGTACTGCAGCAAATGAAGAATTTTCAATTTGTACTTTGTTGGTCTCAATATACTGGTTAATCAAATCTGGAATTTTCCCTGGCATTGAAGCTATGTAATACCTCAGATAAGCAACATTGTGAGGATCTGCTGCTTGATAAAGGAGTTTTTGCATAACACAGTAATAATCATGTAAATAATCTATGTTACACAATCTTTGCGATTAAAAGAGTTGACCATGATGTGCTGAATTCTCTGGCACAACTCCTATGAATTCATGTTTTAGTGCATCAAAAATGGCTTTCAGGGGATCTGTTGGATGTTCAATAATATAGTTCATTTCTTCTTCAGACAACTTTTCCCACCATTGTTTCAGAATGCCAGTGAATGACCAAACAATTTGTGTACCTATATCTGACCATGGTGCTTTAGTTTCAGCCTTTCTCTATAGTGCCCAAGCATGGACATTGTGCAGGACTGTTATGACATCTTCACCTTTCATACAGTCAATATTTACTAAAAGTGTATTACCAAATCCTTTAGCTGATGGATTTTCAAATTTGGCAGGGACACTTTCTAAATTATCTTTGAATCTAGAAAAAGGACTATCAGCTGATGCGCCATGTGCAAAAGTATCCCAGTCACCCTTCTTTCCTTTATGTGAGAATGAGAATGTATCACCTCTATCCCTTTTAGAACTAGTTTCTCCTTGGGTGTGATCTGCAGAATTAGAGGTAACACCAGACATAGCCAAAATTTTTGGAGCAGATGGTTGGCCATTTTCTGCAAAGGATTTGAGGCTGACGTAGCCCTTTGGTAATCTTAAACTTTCAACAGTAGGAAAGGTGGTTAGCCTATTTCTCATTAAATCTGTTTTCTCTCTAGCTAACATTATTCCTTTTCTTACTTTTTCAATCTTAGCAGTATCTATATTGTCAATGTTTTTCAACAAAATACTTCTAAGACCTTCTTTTGGTTCTTCTGTACTAGAGGAAAACTTTAGCTTTGAAGCTGAAAGATCTACCTCTCTATAATGAGGTGGAGAAGTAGGCTGTGGTAGTGCATCTCTCAAGTGTTCAAGGGACTTGGAGATTATTCCCATGTTGGAATTGACATCATTCAATTGTTGTTTGTGCTCATTCTGAATTCCCAAACATTCATTATAACCAATGTGCATTTTCTTTATATGTTCTTTAATCTCTAGCACGTCTTTGGCTATATCATCTATATTCTGCAGCATACAAACAATCTGATAGCTTGTATAATTGTGCATCTTCTCTATTTCAGTCTGCTCTGTATCTGACATATTTTTCATTTGTATCCATTGGAAATCTGTCTTCAGAGTACCATTCTTGAAAGTTTTCCTAGAGTTAGTAGGCTCTAGATATCTTTCGTTAATTTTTGCAATTGGATCCTGTGAGGCTCTGGGAAGACTAAAACTTTTTATATCAGGCAATATTGGTTCAGGCTGCTGATCTTCAAGTTGGAAACTGGAAGATGGACCAAATACACAGAATTGACAATCATCATATTTATGAGCAAGAGGTTTCTTTTGATTTCTTTTGGGAGCAGAATATATGGATGGTGCTGGTAAAGGAGCAGGAGAACGTGTGATTGGTGGAGGTATTACTGCTTTTGTACTGTCTCGACTTTCTAAAAAGGGGGACCTATCCAGGATGGTCATGGATCTGACTAGATGAGGACTTGTGAACCTGAGACCAGATGAACCATCAGAGTGCTTGACAACAGACAATTGCCTTGGCTCTCTTGATGTTTGCAGTTGAGGATATCTTTGAGATAATGGAACATAAGTGATATTCCATTCTTCTGGCAAAGTGCATTCTGAAAATCCTATTTGCAAGGGAGCAGTATTACCGGTACCAACTATTACTCCTTCTTTCAAAGCTCTTGAGCACAGTTTAGGATTGAGAGGTGGCATTGTGCTTGAAATAAATCTAAGACAGATCGAAGAATGAAGCTGAGCAATCAAAGTCTGTGGTGCGACATTGAAGCCATTGAACTGGATATAGGCATTCAGAAACTCATTTATATATGGATCACACAACGAAACCTGATATCTGGGGATTACAGAAGACCAAACGGGACCATTATTGAGAGGACTCTGGAAACCTCCCAGTAGGGCATCATTAAAATCATTTAGTCTAGTATCCAGAACATAAGTTAAGCAAGAAGTGTTTAATCCAAGTCTAACAAGTGGATTAATTCCAAACTGGATCATGCCTATATGAACATATTTAAACCCATGTTCCAAATCCCATTCAATATCTTCTTTTTTAATCAAAGGAATCTGGTAGACTTTTTGATCAGTAGAAATTGGTATATTCACAGAAGTAAAGCGAAATAGCTGAGCAGCTCTAAACTGGAAAGCAGGAATCTTATATAACTTGTTTATTTCTATTTATAGCAATGTCCAATTTGGCTGAGGCTCAAATTCTTGAACTATAACCTTTTCATCATATAATTTTTCTTCAGAGGATTTGTTCATATACTTATTCATAAAAGACCATCTCTTTTGCTTGGCAATTTTCCTATCCTCGGGTGTTTGAACAACAAATTCGTTCGAAAAACCAGCCATTGAGATTAGATATAAGTATGCACCTGAACAGAGGAGATAGAATCTTTGTGCTCGAGGAAAGCAAACACGGCAGTCCGTCGCCTCAACGCTCTCTACCAAAGCCTTATCGCGGATTCCAACTTGTGTACAAGGGCATGGACGAATATAACTCAGTGGGAAAACCAGATAGTTATGAAAATTGTTTGGACAAAGAACGAGATGGCTCTGATACCATTTAATGAACAAAAGATGATGAAACTTGCACAGAAGGTAAAACTTGCAGAAATATGACCAGAATGATTTTATTCATATATGGATATGATCATTACAAAAGGATCTTTTTTCCTGAGATAGACTGCTGCAGCATTTAGTAGATATGAGTTAGCCGAAGCATAACAAATCTACAGGCTACCTGGAATGCGAGCAGACTGAGTCTCGAAGATCAAAACTTATAGACTCCTCTACTGATCCGGCCACTTTAGGTTCACACCAGCGTCTAGCACTGATGCGCAGGCTTCTCGAACCACCTAAAGACTTTGAACTTAGCTCGTGTTGCAAACAAATCAGACAGTATGTCCGCAGATGCAGAGCAAGAGCAAAATTATATATATATAAAATATATATATATTAATTATATATATATATATATATATATATATTATATATATATATATATTAATAATATAGAAAATAGATATAAATAATATATAACATATCATATCATACTATCATATATACATATATATATATAACAACTAATAACATTGTAATGAGCACTGAAATTGTATCCTTAAATATTGATAATTAGAACTAATGATTTGTAATGATCATGGATGTAGGTCAAACCAAACGAAATGATCCTCGTTGAACCTCAGTGCATTCTCAATCAAAGCGGGAAACCTACTACATAAGCAAGTTATTACCTAGTTTGGAAAACATTTAGCCAGAAGAGCATACCTAGAAAGTTAAGATTTATATACACGAAGCATAATATAGATTATTAAAGATACATATTTTGCATTATTGATGATTTAGAAAACATTGAGGATCATGTTTCAATTTAGAGGGTGAAGATGTAACACCCCTCAATAAAGCTGGAAATGTTTTTTTACTACAAATTACTTGGTAAAAATTGTGGGGTCAGGTAAAGGCCTAAGATGGATAGTGAAATATAAATGTTATTTTATTTTATTTCATGGAATAAGTAATATAATCTATGGCCAACCATGAAAAAAATTGCTAAACGGAGTTTTATTCACCAGAGAATTAGAATAAATTTATTCCTCTCCCAAGAGATAAATAATCTTAGTTGGCACAAGGGAGCAAAGAGGTTGAGAGGGATGAAAACCTAAGGAAGGCTTGGAGACTTGGTACCAATGGAAGGAGGTCCAAGAGAGGAGTAGAAGCTTCAAACATCAGAACCTAAAACAAGATGTTGTTGAAGGTTTGTATAATGCTATCATTTAGGGTATCCTTGAGATGGTGGGTGGTCAATGTGATCCTTAAGATAGGTTGTAAATCTGAGCTCTCGGACTGGACTGGTAAGGTCTTGATTCCTTGAGTAGACCTGAGTTGTATCTGTCAAATAACTATTCTAGGAAGAGACTGGCTCGGGGGGAGAATGGATGCGATAGCTATTCTGGAAAGGTTGGGTGGAGCGCTCCATTTCTTGGTAGTTTTTGGTTTGTTAGATGGTTTGTGGCTCATCAGACAATAAGCATAGATAAATATTCATTTATCGCTTGCGATATTTATTTCCTACATGAAAACGATAGTTTGGTTGTGTTGTTATACTTTTTGTATCTCATCACACACAATGTTGTTATATTTTTCACTTGTGATAATTATTTCATATTTCATGGAGTGATTTAAGACTGTATTCTTGACCTTCAAACCCTTATGGGAAAATATGTGCAGAAATTATAAATCAATGTGTTGTCAGTATGTGCAGAAAGCTATTTGTTATTATTGTGTATGAAGAAAGGTTTTTAAAATAGTATTCAAGTCATATTCTGTGTAGAATTAATCAACTCGTTACCATTGGTGGTGAATAAAATTATCCCTACCGTAAATAAGTACAAAGCTATATGTGTTAGGGAGAAAAATGGAACAAAGGGGCAGACCTAAGATAAAATGGAATTCGGCCTGAAGGAGGAGAGGAGTTTTAAGAAGAATCCTAACCTTCATAACCCTTCAGTTTGTTCTTGTGTAAAGGAATATAGTTGATAACTTGCGAGATAATGGGAATTAACTAGTTTATGCCATTAAAGCCTGGTTTAGCCACAGGGTCAGCCGACATGAGTCAACAACCTTGAAATTCTTCCAAACCATCAATAGTTGTAAGTAGTGGAATGTAGACTTTAGTTACACACAATTTATATTCCTTCTACAATAATAAAGCATTTGGGAAATTTGCAATGACATTCCTACATCATGTTAATTTGGAAAAGAAAACTATTCTTAAAATGAAAAAATTCATCCAGCATGTAACCTTAGATATTTAAATGCACAAAAAAACCAAAACCACTTCATTAACAATACATCAAGTGCTCATTTATAAGAGAAGACCAACATTGTTTCATGCGAATTTAGTTAGTTAAAAGATTTCTTAGCATAGTAACAAGTTACCCACTGCCAAAATACAGGTGGAGAATAAGTGGTTCAATTTAAATATAACAGTACATGCTCAGTGTCAAAAACCATGAACTTTATAAAACAAAATGCTTGTATAATAAATAACCCTCTCTTATTAATATAACTCCTACACAGGAATTTGTATCCTGAAGCCCAAACCATCAGCGGAATGACTTGGTGAAGATGAGCATGCCTAAAAAAGTAATGTGGGTACCTAGAAGGGGAAACATAGATTTAGTTAAAAGCCCTGAAAAAATAAGTCTCAAGGAACTACTTGGAGCACAACCCATATCCTTAAGGGCTAGCATTAAGGACCCGTAGGATTATCATATAAGGTGTATGAGCACTAGAAGAAAGAAAGCTAGTAAATTAAAAAAAAAACGCTGAGTACGAATTAGAGGGATAATTGGTAGGGGGAAAGCTGAGTCAATTTCCTCATTGTGGAGTCACTACGAATCAATGCTACACAAAGAAAGTAAAGGCATAAAGTTATTACGGATAATGATACCAATAGTAATCAAGCAGGAAGGCCATAACTAGTTTCTATACTTGTCTAATAGTACAACTAAGGGTTTGAACATAGAGGGTTTCCTCTTGCCATTCTCCCTGGATCTCAAGAGGTATATATCAACACAAAATATAGGGCCCATTTAGAAAATTCCAATAGTAAGAAAGAGAAAGGTAGAAACCTAATGAGTTATAAAATACTAGTGAAGCTATGTAAATAACCTTCCTGAAGTCTGTGACTGGAGTGGTGCCTCTGCAAGCAAGAAATGGTGTGGAAATAATCCAAGAAGCAATAAACAAAACCGAGTCGTTCCCATTGAACTAGTTGTGAGTATCATGATCATCAAATCCAAACCATAATAGATCCACAATGGAAATGGAACCTGTTGTACTCCTTTGTAATGTGAACCAAAAATTGCCATTCCCATGTATTAATTCAATACTGGAACCCTTAAATGAGCTCGTACAACCATATTTGACAACTTGGGTTAAACTGCATCTAACAAGTTGAGAAGATAGCATAACCTTAATGCAGCATATGAAAGGCATGGTGGTAATGCCAGATGGCTTCATGACATGTCCTCATCATAAATATGGCATTAAAGACCCATAGACAGGATCTATGCCAGGAGTTAATAACGTTGTCTAACACTTAGGTAGATACCAGTTAAGTGGGACCTTACAAACATTATTGAATTTAACATATGAGTTGATTAATAAAAACCTCTTAACATCATTAATGAATGAGTTAAAGAAAAGATATTCTCATATTATGGCTCGAACTAGAGCTAATCTGCAGAGTATGGAGGTTTAAATATCGAATACAACCTAATATGGATAATAAATGTTTTGTTACTGCAAATGACTTGGTAAAAACTATGGGGTCTGTTAAAGGCCTAAGATGGATAGTAAAATATAAATTTTATTTTATTTCTTTGAATAAATAATATAAGCTATGTCCAAATATAAAATTATGGGAAAAAGTGCTAAAGAGAGTTTAATTAACCAAACATTTAGAAGATAATTATTCCTCTCCTAAGAGATAAATAATCTCAGTAGGGACAAGGGATCCAATAGGGCGAGAGGGAATAAAACTTGAGGAAACCTTGGAGACTTGGTACTAGTGGAAGGAGGTCCAAGAGAGGAGTAGAAGCTTCAAGATTCAGAACTTGAAAGAGGATGTCATTGAAGGTTGGTGGAAAGCTTCCATTTAGGGTATCCTTGAGCTGGTGGGTGGCCAGTGCAATCCTTATGATAGGTTGTAAGTCCAAGTTATTGGGTTGGACTAGTAAAGTCCTGATGCCCTAAATAGACATCAGTGGTCTCTGTTAAATAACTATTCTTGGAAGAAACAGGCTTAGGCAGAGAATGGACGTGATAACTATTCTCAAAGTTTGGGTGGAGCACTCCCTTTCCTAGTGGCTTATGGTTGGTCGAAGGGCTTGTGTTTGGTCAAAAAATATGCATAGATAAATATTGATTTATCACTTGTGATAATTATTTCCTACATAACAAAGACAGTTTCGCTACATTGTTATCCTTTTTGTAACTCATCACTCATAGTGTTGTTATATTTTTCACTCATGATAATTATTTCATATTGTATGGAGTGCTTTAATAGTGTACTCTTCACTTTCAAACCCCTATGGGCAAATATGTGCATAAGTTATAAATCAGTGCGTTGTCAGCATGTGAAAAAAGCTATTTTTTATTATTGTGTATGAAGGTTTTTAAAAGAATAACAAAGTCATATTCTGTGTAGAGGTAATCGACTAGTTTCCATTGGTGGTGAAGAAAGTTAACCCTAGCACAAATAGTTACAAAATTATATTAATTAAGGAAAAATTGTAACAAAGGGATAGACCCCATAGTAACGGAACTGGACCTAAAGGAGGAGATAGGTTTTAAGAAGAATCCTACCCTTCACAACCCTTCAGTTTGTTCTTGCATAAAAGAACACAATTGGAAACTTTCGGGATAATAGGAATCAATTGGCTTAAGTAAGTAAAGCCTCGTTTAGCCATTGGTTCATCCGAAATGAATAAATAACCCTACAACCCATCCAAACCCTCACTAGTTGTAAAAGATGGAATGTAGACTTTAGTTACACACCATTGCTATTCATTCTACATTAATAGAGCATCTAGGAAATTTACAATGATATATCTACATCTTGTTAATTTGGAAAAGAAAACTATCCAAAAAAAGGAAAATTTCATCTAGAATGTAACCATACATATTTAACTATAGAACACAAGAAAAACCACTTCATTAACAATACATCAAGCACTCATTTATAAGAGAATACCAACACCATTTCATGGGAATTTAGTTAGGTAAAAGAATGTTGGGCAAGGTAACAAGTTACCCACTCCTGAAATGCAAGTGGAGAATAAGTCGTTTAATTTAAATATAACAGTACATGCCCAGGGTCGAAACCCTTCAAATTTATAAAACAAAATCCTCTTATAATAAATAACCTTATCTTGTTAATATAACTCCTACACAAGAATTTGTATCATAAAGACTAAACCATCAAGGAAACGACTTGATGAAGATGAGCATGCCTAAAAATTAATGTACGTACTTGGAAGGGGAAACATTGATTTAGTTAGAAGCCCTTAGAAAAACAAGTCTCGAGGAACCAATTGGAGCATGACTCATATCCTTGGAGGGTAGCATTAAGGACCGACAACATTATCACATAAGGTGTATGAGCACTAGACAAAAGAAAGCTAGTAATTTTTCTTTTAACAAGTGGTGAGTACAATTCAGAGGGATAGATAGTAGGGGGAATGCCAAGTCGATTTCCTCATAGCCAAAGTCACTGCGGAGCGACACTACCCAAATAAAGTAAATGCATAAAGTTATTACAAATAATGAGACCAATAGTTTTCAAGCAGGAAGCCCATAACTAGTTTCTATACAAGGCTAAGAATACATCTAAGGGTTTGACCATGGAGGGTTTCCTCTTACCGCACTCCCTGGATCTAAAGAGGGACTCATCTGCACAAAATGTAGGACCTGTTTAGCAAAGTACAATAATGAGAAAGAGAAAAGTAGCAACCTGATGAGTAATAAAATATGACTGAAGTTGTGTAAACAACCTTCCTAAAGTCTATCACTGGAGTGGTGCTTCTTGAGCCAAGCGATGTTGCAGAAATAATCAGGGAAACGACAAACAAACCTCGGTCATTACCATTGACCCAGTTGCTAGTGTCACGATCGTCAGATCGAAAACATAATAGATCCACAGAGGAAATGGTACTAGATGTACGCCTTTGGAATATCAACCAACAATTGTCATTTTCATGCATTAATTTAACACTAGAAGACTTGACTGAGCTTGTACAACCATAGTTGGCAGCTTGGGTTAAACTACATCTAAGCAGTTGAGAGGGTAGAAAAAGCTTTACGTAGTGTAAGAAATGTATGGAGGTAATGCTAGATGGTTTCACGACATGTCCTCATCGTAAATATGGCATTGAAGATTTGTAGTCAGGATCCACACTAAGAGTTAATAATGTTGTCTAACACTTAGGGAGATACTAGTTAAGTGGGACATTTCAAATGCTACATAATTACACATATGAGTAAATTAATCAAAACCTCTTAACACCCTTAATGAATCAGTTAAAGCCGAGAGATTATCAGAGTATGGTTGGAGCTACAGCTAGTCCTGCAGAGTATGGAGGTTTAAATGGAATAATTCATGAACCTAGGAACATTCACCACCCAAACACCTAGAGTGCATAGTTTCATATGAAAACAAATGTTAGAGAATTAATTTGACAACCATACAATTTTGATTATATGCTGGTGGAGAATAATTAGATAATTTGGAAATGACTATTTTAATGTGATTCTTTAAGCAAACATAGAAAACTTTTTGTAATATTTTATTTTCATTTAATTTTCATGTGGTGTGTGTTACAAGTGGTATTAGACTTATATGGTTCAACACTTTGGCCTAATGAAGGGAAAATAAAAGTAAACTCAGATATGTTCCACAGACAAGAGGAATTGAGAGGGTGGAAACTTTGCCTATAGGAGTTGGTACTACACCTTTACGTAAATTGAAGTTTGAAATATGGGTATAGGCAAGTGAAGAGTCATTGTTTACGTTAACTGTGTTCTTAGAACAACACTAGATGGAGTGCATAAAATCATTAACTATGAGCTGACAATCAACAAAAGCGAGATAAATTTCTATGTTATTAAGCCAAAAAAAAGAAGTGAAAAATTTTGTCATGAATATATCATATGAGTTAAAATAACCGTTAGTGAATGACTTATTTCTGAGGCCATCCTTTCAATAATTGAAATGATGGATGTGATTTGATGACTTGAGTGTTAACACCAGTTAATTAGTAAGTCAAGTTGAGATAATGAATAGAAATAAGTGTGCATATATAAAATAGAGTATCAAGTCACATACTTCGAAATTTTTATAAAAAAGAAAACTCAAAGCATGTTAAAGAAAAATGAATGTCTGATGTATAAGAAAACACCCTGAAAGGTTCCGCATTATCCACGTGATCATTACCTATTTCTAATTGAAAGCCCTTTTGTTTGTTACAAAATATTTATAATCATGTTTTGAGACATAAATTGTAAGGTTAACAAATGCAGGGATGTTTAAAATTAAAACTCTAACTTGACCTGTTGAAGAAGAGATAGGTATAAATGAATTAAAAAGTAATATTTGAAGGTATTGCTATTTGGGATAATCACCTCCTCACACCTGAATGATGATCAAGAAACTAGGTGAAGCAGTGAAATAAAAGAAATACTTTGAGGTAAAAATAATTCTAATAGAAGAGCCAATTTTGCTATGTAAAAGAAAAAGGAAAAGTATTGTAACAATACTAACAATAAGATAGTTATGTTTGTGTGCTTAAAACTGCAATATATACCCATAAAAAAGGGGTTGTTGGTACACAAGAGTAAAGTAGCTATAGAATTAGAAAGGGGCTAGTGAAATATTCAGGGTATTAGCACACCCAAGGAAGCCATTGCAACATCCTTAAAGATTAATTAAGGATTAAATATTCTTATGATTACCACTATCCATATAAATATAAAAAATCATTCAGGGTTGTTTTGGGTGATTAGTGGCAATGATTGAAATCATTTTATTCGAAAGATCATTAGCTAATGATATGTTGGAAGGGGCTTGTGTGAAATGTGTGTGCTAACGATGAATCTATTTCTTGAGATGTGAGTTGAAATGTAGTTAGTAGTTGTTAGAAGATGCTGCATAATATGGTTTCTATTCTTGATGTTAGTGTAGAGAGAGGGTTTTGGGAGAATTGTAGCCAATGAATGCATGGTAACAGTGGAAAAGTCCCCTATGCAAACTAATATTCTGATTTTAGCTGTTCCACTAAGGTTAGTAAGAAATATAATATCGACATGGTATAAGTAAACAAAGAGAAATATAACTAATACGACCAAAATTTTTTTCTTTTGCCATTACCATATGTCCATATTGCAAAATTTCCACTGTAAGAAAATTAATGAGCTTCCTCAATGGAACCCTTTCTTCATAAATGGAATAGAACATTGGAAACAAAGAAATAGAACATTGGAAACACAAGTCATAAAGTTAGAATAATCACCACCAATCCTAACATAAAAGGTTAGAAAGGTCAAGTAAATGAGAATTGCAAAAGGTTTACTGTATGATAGACCTATAAAATAAATCAACAGAATAAAAAGTAAATTGTGATAAGTTGTTATAAACATTTAAAAAGTTTAGTATTAGAGATAATGCAGTGAGTGGCATATATGCGACTAATGAGTTTGAGCGCAATCCAGACAACTCAGAAATGTTAAATAAGCACAAAAGTATATACAATATTCCTGATACTTTTTAGTATTAGAGATAATGCAGTGAGTGGCATATATGCGACTAATGAGTTGAGCGCAATCCAGACAACTCAGAAATATTAAATAAGCACAAAAGTATATACAATATTCCTGATACCAAAAGGATATTACCTTCATATAAAATTTATCTAATTAAATAGATAATATGGAAATATAGTGGTAAGTATGTGACAACCCTAATTAGTTATAGAAAAGTATGTTGACACCTTTTGGAAATCCTGTACCTGATGGATGAAAGTGGAAACGTATGATGACAATATCATAAGATGGAAAAATGATAGTGGAGGAAACACGATTACATCTGACAATGAAAGTATATATGAATATCTTAAGGAATTTGTTTTCCTCACCATCACCTAAAGAATTGTTAATGAGTTTAGGGGATGTGATAAAATCTGTGACACGTCACAACATGTATATAGATATTGTGGTAAAAGAAAAATAATTAGGTTGTGGTAAAAGAAAAATACAGGCAGCCGTGACTGTCACCATATGATGTGTTAATGTGGAAAGTGCCATATGCTACAGCCTAAATTCTTCCATACTAAAAAATTGGTTATCCCTTCTTATCGGTATCCAAACAAAAAGAGAGGATAGAAATATTTTAAAAAAGAGATATTGTGGTTTTCGACCCAAAAAAAACAGAAATACTCTTACATAAAAGTGATACTGTCATCCTTGATTTTGACATGGTTTTCAAAGACTAGATAAAAGATCTTACCAGCAACCAGTGGAATTTTGTTCTCAAATTGGATATGCTCGAAAAAGTTTACCAGGATCCTAATATATCATATTTCATTCAACAACTAAAACCATGCATTTGCACTGTCGTACCAACGTATCCATCTGCATTAATGTGCTGAAGTAATATGACGGAAAATTTTGGGATTTTCATGGAAGGTAACATCTATCATTAAAAAAATATGATAAAACATGAAGTAATCTCATGAATCCTTCGGCCTTATATGGCAATATCCATATCAGGTCTATAACTCAGGAATATTCAAAACTCTCACAAAAATAAATCCAGTTTCTGCAAAATATTAAAGAAATTCACACCACAAAACAGAATCCAAAACCAGTAAGCTGGATGGAAAAAATAGTCTTTGGGCAATATTCAGCAAAAATGATTCAACACTCCCATAACTTCAGAGTACATAGGAGAAACTACAACAAAATCTCTTTATTCAAATCGAATTAAGGATACGGGAGTTAGAGAACCTTTCAGAAAACGATTAAAATGTACATGCATCAGAATTTGCAGTACTCCTCAGGCTTTCACATTGGCAAATAGCAAAGCTGGATACCTAAATTATCCGAACAAAAATATGCGGTTAGGAAGATTCATATATTGCTTGACATTCTATTAAAGGCAGACAATAAAATCAGCTGTATACATAGCCCAGGAGGGATAGACTAATTAGGGAAAGCTTGATTGAGAGCTCATATATCCCGAGAGAAGGAAGGCAACTTCTTTCGGGAGGGGTGAAGGAGGAACAAGGAAGACATTGGTGTCAGATTTGTAGTCACTGACCACACAACGCCAGACGGACGAGTACGGTAATGAAATCAACAATTGTAGGGTGTTTTTAAAATTTTAATGCGGTGCACAGAAAGCTAAGAAAGCTAAGACTAGCTCCAGACTAGCGCCAGGACAACCAAAGGGCCTTCGCTGTATATAATATTAACGGTGTTTCTTGAATTTTAATTAAGAAATCTATTTTCCTGAACTTTATTAGATTATAATTTTATTGCTCATTGTTTTTCTAAAATTAATTATATTATAGCTTTTTGGAAATATGTTGGAATTCGATGGAAAGGAGCTATTTCAAACACTTAATCACACACTTCTACATTCATTTTAGAAATTGCTTATTTAAAAAGTTTTGTTAAATATATAAATCAATTTACAACACAACTCAAAATCAAAATCAAGTTTGAAATTAAGTATATTATAAATATTTAAATTTAATTTAATTTTATCTTAAAAAGAAATTTATAATATATATATTGTTATTATTAGTCCGTGCCATCTGGCAATGGCTAGGAACTATAGTAATCGAAATGTCTCGATTTAGCATTAGTGAAATTTATAATATATATGCCGTTATTATTAGTCTGTGCCATCTAGCAATGGTTAGGAACTATAGTAATCGAAATGTCTCGATTTAGCATTAGGTTGTCTGATTTTGTATGAGTTATATGACTTATAGCTTAATGTTTTTTTGAGTCGAGTTTTTACGGGCCAATGAAATTTTTCCATTGTCTTATTTGGCCTCATACCGAGGCATATGAGGCCAAAGCTTAGGGTAAACCACCATTTCAAACGCCATTTCAACTACTATGAATTAATGTTAGCATTAAGTCTTAAACATTTTATGTTAAGGCATATGTACCACTCTTACAATACACCTGTGGTGTACTCTTGCCATCGCATGTACCACCGTTACATGTACGCCTGCCAGCACATCTATGCCTTTTGTGGGCATGTAACAGGTGCCAACTCCTATGGTCATTCCAACTACAGAAGTGGCAGCCTCCAAGGCTGCAGATCGAACAATATTTTCATTAAAATTTTTGCTACGGGCATCTTCGGCTCTGAAATCCTGTGGTTCATCTGAAACATTGGAATGTCTATTAAGGTATGTGCCCTCAAGCTTATTCTCTGCATATTTGAACTCATTCGAGCCGGATCCTCCGTATCTCCATGGGTGGCACTCGGACTCTGATCCTTTACAGTGGAATCCCCGTATTCGATGTCAGTGGCCATATCCGTTTTGCAGAAATCGAACCCACAAACTTTGCCAGCTCGTTGAATCAGTTTCTCCATAGCGGGTTCTTCAATTATAGCTGGCTTCATCACTCCGGTAGGAAGTGGAGGAGATTTAGCAAAGGTAAAGCTGTCCTCAATTCTCTCTGTTTCATCCTGCTCATCCAATACATTTTCTTGCGCTTATTTTCTTCTTTTCGCTCGCTGTAATTAGGAAGTGCATCAAATTCAGTTTGAAGAGTTAAATCTGGTGTCGCTGTACCAGTAGTACCAATATCTTGGACTTGATGCGTCATGTAATCATCTGATTTCTGCAGATCGTAAGCAGTGTCTTTCGACTGCAAAATCGGAGCGATGCCTGCCGATGACTGACCTACGACCATTAAATCAAGAAATTACAGTATTGCAATGCGTTCAGTGACGGGAAACATAAATTCAAAGTGTAGTGTGTAGAGCTATTGATATACCTGGAGCTGCAGGCACATCCTGCTGTCTTCTCGCCGTTTAAGAATATTAATATTTCTTCACATCATTTACCATAGCTATAATTGAGCAACACGAACATATATAGGATATCCTCTTTTAAGATTTGATATGCATTTTCAATTTCTCAACCTGAGCCCTGTAACAGTAGGAAATAAACTCAAAGCAAAGCTTCATGTGTGAATTTGTCTTTTTGAACTCCAACATACAACTCCATTAGTGGTTGGCAAGGTATTTGAAAATGGAACTACAAAGCAAAATGTGACTGATTAAGCAACTACTCTGATTTTCAAAATCCATCAAAAACTAATAGCATTCTGGCTGGGGTTGGTACTATTTCTTAATCTTGGATACAGTATTGTCAATGGACTTGTTTCATGTTTTTTTTTGAAAATAAGCATACGAGGATAAATGCAAGGGGTCACTGTTGAGCAAAACCAGAATGAGCAGAATCCAAAAATATCAGTGCTTTGGTACCTCATGGAATCCAATATTCATAAGATATAAATTAAGAAAATAGTGGAAATGCAAGGTACTATTATAAAGGAGGGATCAGTAACCTTATTGAATCCCTGGTTTGATGCAATGATGCAAACAGCTTCCCTAAAATCTTCAATCCTGTCTCTTGTTCTTGCCGTTTTTTGTCACTGTTAAAAACATTTACCAAGATTAAAGACTGTAGATTTTATGGGGCTAACACCAAATTTGATGATTAAAGTGAGTCTATCATTAGACCAAGCGTGATTTAAGGACTGCAACTAACATACATGTTAACAAGCGTGTTGTTTAAATACCTATGAGGCGTTAATCCTCTCTAATGGATGTGGGCATGGATTAGTCTGCCAGCCATTAATGCCCTATTCTCAATTAGTTTTCTTTATCAATCCCTGGCTCCAAAAAACTCCAAGGAATTCGTCAAACGTATGTCCACGGTACTGAGCTGGATGCACTTCATCAACCATGGATGGTGCAAGAGCAATAAACACATCCATTGAAGGATTGTAAAACGTAGGAATTGATATGCGTGCACTCGACGCGTTTGTTACTGCTCGATGCTCAACACTCCTAAATCTCCCATTGTTGATCACCTTTTTAATATATTCAAATCACAAAAAGGAACAGACAAGTATCATGATTAAGTCTATCTGCAACTTTTACAAAGATTGAAAACTATGTTTTATGGGATCTGCGTAGTTTTTACAAACCTGCAACTGATCTCCCAAGTTGACAACGAAGGCATTACGTACTGGTTCTACAGCAACCCATTTTCCATTTTACCGACCTGTAGGCTACAGGTTTTTGAGACCAAGAACCAATGACTTCCTCTAAAGGATGACAAGGATGTTTGAGATAGTCCTTCCAGTCATGGACTTTATCTTTGCTAACATTTGTGCTGGTCGATAACCGAACGAGCTGCCTTGGGTTGTCTGAGTAAAGACATGCTCAATCTTCCATGGGCATTTCGAAGAATCCTTTGGTGATATCCATCATGCTTTTCATGACAGTCTCTGGCATGCCATGGTTCACTATCTGTTGTCCACCGTATCAACCATATTGTGGTCAACAAAATATACAGTCACTTTAATAGTCAACTTCATGCTCACTCAGTATATTAATTCCAGTATATGACTAACTATTAAAGAATTTCCAGAAATACTTGTGTATTAAGAGCAGTGGTGAATAGCATCATTCCCTCAGATCGTGCTCGCTGCTACTACAGGTACTACCCAAGCTTCTAAGTCTTTTCACTCAACTGTCGAACATGCATAGAATGGTACTTGTCACCGTTGTCCTACGGTTCAGCCATGTTTCGATCATGCATTATGCTTCGAACAAGTTTATGTGGCACTTGGTTTGTCTCTCATGGTGGGGCCAAAAACTTCAAATTTGACCAGTATACGGTAGCCATGATGATGATGGGTGCATGAAGTAGTTCAATTAAATCTCCGAACTTGACCTCTCTAAGGAAGCTATCATGAAAACATTAAATTTGACCACTCTATGGTAGCCATTATGATGATGGGTGCATGAGGTAGTTCAATTTTCCTAAAGGATACAGGCGTACTAACACTGCAGAGAAGCCAAACACATCACAAATTTCCAACCATAGCAGTTTGTTAATATACCATTTTCGTTGAATGAGCAGTGGCTCGTGCTGGTGGTAGTCCTTGTGATTTTATTTCTTGTACCATGGTACGAGAAATTGGCTTCTCTTTTACAATTCTCGTGGCATGGTGGGCCTTCTTTAGAAACCCTGTCCACAAATCTTAGCAATCAATCCCTTTCAGTCTGCATAGATATCACTATACAAACATTGAAGAATAAATGTGCAACAGTGATAACACCACAGTGGCGGGCACACAATACGCAACAGTAATCCACAATTATCAGTATACAGCCATTGCAGAATAAATGTTGAATAGTGATAACACACAACACACAAAACGTAAATACCACTTGTTGCATTCTTGGCAAGCATCCAGAAGAACTTCCCACTGTACTATTCCTCTACAGGAAACTCCAGCTGCCTCAAAAGTAACTTGTAAATCCTTCCAGGTTAAGGCATTGTAAAGCCTTCCACGACAAGGCAGGGACTTGCTGCGATGCAGCTTCCCTTGTTAATATTATTATCTAAAAATTGGTGTATCAGATTTTTTTGTTGTGAGATAAATGACCTATTTTCTCATAGTTATTTGATTTTTAAAGGCATATATACTCTACCCTTCTGGTTTCTAACTTGCTACTTCTTAAAAAAAAACACGTGTGCTTTGACGGTAAGTCGCATGGGCAAAGTCTGGGGAGACCAAAGTTCAAACCTCATTGAGTACAATGACCTATTGTGGTGGCGGCTAGAGGGGCGGATTCCCCTTTCCTATCCTGGGTCTCTCGTAGATTAGGCCTCATAGTTACCAATTCACCATGTGGTTAAAAAAAACAAAAAACACATGTTTTTAACCATTACACCCACTCAAAACCCACATGTTATTAAAACAACTAAAACATTACTTACAAATTTGTAGCTCAAGACAATGACCACCAAAAGAACTACTAAGGTAATCAAATCAACCATGGTAGAGTATTTTTAAAATTTTTAATGGGGAGCACAGTGATCTAAGACTAGCTCCCAGACAACCAAAGTAGAGGGGCGGATTCCCCTTTCCTATCGTGGGTCTCTCCTAGATTAGGCCTCACACCTAGATTAGGCCTCACAGTTACCAATTCACCATGTAATTAAAAAAAAAAAAGACACATGTTTTTAACCATTACACCCACTCAAAACCCACATGTTATTAAAGCAACTAAAACATTACTTACGAATTTGTAGCTCAAGACAATGACCACCAAAAGAACTACTAAGGTAATCAAATCAACCATGGTAGAGTATTTTTAAAACTTTTAATGGGGAACACAGTAATCTAAGACTAGCTCCCGGACAACCAAAGTGGCCTTGGCCGTCTCATATTAACAAGTTTTTTCCATAATTTTTAATCAAAAAATCTATTTTTTCAAATTTAATTAGTATAAAAATTTTGAAACCTATTTTCCTAAACCTAGATTTTGAAAATATGTTAGAATTTGAAAATGTACATTAATTTTTGAAATATTAAAAAAATTGTTTAATTTTTCATTTTAAATATATAAATCAATTTACAACACAACAATATTGAAAATTTTGTTTTAATTTTTCATTTTAAATATATAAATCAATTTACAACACAACAATATTGAAAATTTTGTTTTAGTTTTTCTTTTCAAATTATATAAATCAATTTACAGCACAACTCAAACCATAGTTATCAAGTTTGAAATTAATCATACCGAAAATATTGAAATTAGAATTTCCAATTAAAAAGCATAGATAATATACCTGTTATGACGAGGGCATAGCTGTCAGGATTTATAGTCCAGAGCAGTGACCACACAACGCCACACGGACTGCTACACTAATGAAATCAACCATTGTAGGGTGCTTTTAAATTATTTAATGAGGCGCACAGAAAGTTGAAATTAGGTACAGGTCAACCAAAGGGCATCCGCTGTGTGATGTTAACGCCGTTTTTTAATTAAGAAATCTATTTTCCTAAAGTTAATTAGAATATATTTTTTAACGAAAATCTTTGAAACTTATTTTCTTAAATTTAATTATATTATAGGTTTTTGGAAATATATGGAAATTTGATAAAGGGAGTTACTCAAATAATTATTCTCACTTTGTAAGATGATTTTTTGGAATATCACAATATAGATTATTATTTTTTAAATATAATTATATTAAATTAATTTTTTAAAATTTAAATATTTTAAATATGTTAATATTTTCGACATTTTGTTATTTAAAAAATAATTTTCAGTATATAAATCAATTTACAACATCACTCAAGATAATTATCAAATTTCAAATTAAATATACTATAAATATTTGAATTAAAATTTTCAATTCCCAAAAAAACCCATAATATACCTGTTAAGACAAGCAGGACATTGCTGTCAGATTTATAGTCCATAGTTGAGACAGCACAACGCCACACGGACTGCTACACTAATGAAATTGAAACTAACCATTGTAGGGCGCCCTTAAAATTTTTAATGGGGTCAACAGAAAGCTAAGAATAGCTTGAGAACAACCAGAGGGGCCTTCGCTGTATAATATTGACAGCGTGTGCAGGCATTTTAATTAAGAAATCTATTTTCCTAAATTTAATAAGATAATATTTTTTCCTCAACCAATTTGAAACTTATTTTTCTTTTTAATTTAATTATATTATAAGTTTTAGAAATATATTGGAATTTGATGGAGCTAAGGTATTTCAAATAATTAACCTCATTTTTTGAGAAATATTTCGGGGGAAATCACATTGTAATAATTTTGTCGACAAGATTCAAACTAACTAACGAGTGTAGTTCATCCTCAGGACAAGTTGAAGAACAAGATCAAGGCATTAGGTTAAATAGGGAGAGCAAATATTCCAATGGCTATATCTGACTAGGAAACAACTATATTGGACCAGAGAATTTCACTGAGAAACGGCTAAATTTGACTAGACAGAGGGAGAGGAAAAATTATTGATGTTATTGTTATATTCATTACCAACATTTAAATAAAATTAAAGTTTGTAAAATAGTTGTTACTATTATAATTAAATAAATAAAAGGTTAGTAAAGTAACATAGAGAGTTTTTTTTTTAACACCACCAAACATCACTCATTCATACACTAAAAATAGCTAATATGGAATACTAATCAAAAACATTACATCAAAAATATGTAAATATATATAAATAAATGCATTCTCAATTTAGTGTAAATATATAAATAAATAGTCAATAAGTTATTATGCAAGATACTTTCTTTTGTTATTAATATCATAGACAGCAATGGTAAGAAATAACCTATAAAATTAACCTCTCTTATATATTAATTTTTAAAATATTTTCTTAATTTGCAATATGAGTAACTTATTTTTAGGTTTTATTTTTTTTTTCCCTTTTATAAAATTCTTTTATGTTTTATTTTTAATATAATAAAATTGTGGAAATTATAATATTTAATTATTTAAAATAGTATTTTTTTAATATATATTTAAATGGTACAAATTATAATATTTTATTATTTAAAAATTGTTTTGAAATCTATAAATCCATTTAAAATACAACTTTATAGTTGTAACACAACTCTGACTATTTATTAAGTGTAATGACCCCTGAAAATTTGTAAATATTTTGTTACCATCATGGGTGAAAGCATTGGAGAAGGATTATTATGATTTTTCGTTTAATTAAGTGTAATGACCCCAGAAAATTTGTAAATGTTTTGTTACGACCATGGGTGAAAACATTGGACAAGGGATTATTATGTTTTTTCGTATAATTATAATACTGTTAATTCTGAATTGAGCATTGATTGGGTAAAATCAAATATTGTAACTTCTCATTGGGAAGTTGTTTTCTTTTCTTGATTGTTTAAAAAAAAAAAAAAAACACAGTTGCCAGTAGAAGGGGAGAACCCTAACTGCTTTCCCAGTAGTAAGAAAGGAAAAAGACTGGGGTTGTTGAGGAACAGACGGTAGAGGGGATGGCAAAATTATGCTAATGCTGGTAATGACCAGATTAGCATTCGCACAAAGGTGCAAGAAAAGTTTGCTGAAGGTTGTGACCTGGCAGACACGCTTGGGGGGAGATTTGGTCGCGCAAACAAATCTCATGGTCGGGAGGAAGACAAGCATAGAACCAGTGGTGACAAGGTTCTGAAAGAAGGAAATAAGTATTGTTCATACCGGATACAGGTGAGTACCGCTATGACATTCTTGTGATACAATTACTGTACTATAGAAAGGCTCTATTAAGCTATTGGGCTAGTTTTGTTAAAAGGATTATGAATTAGGGAAACTTTGATATAAAAAAAAAAACTTGTCTAATCCTAGGAAACCTACGTTGTAACTGAACCAGAATGATTCCAGTTCTTTTTTTTGACATTTTTCATACTGACAGAAGACCTTAAGGGTTAAAGCCACAAGTCTTGAAAACTACCTTTAACGACAACCTTGAGATGTATTTTACCCTAGCAAACATTAGGTTCATTCTTTCTTAGACAGATAAAGAAACTGAAAATATTCTTCTGCAAGCGAAGGAAATGATAAAACAAGATGGGAAACTAACTGTAACATTTAGTAGAAGCGAACCAGTAAACATCGGAATTGTTACAATATCGTTAATGAAATTAAGTTACCAGCGAAAATAAAGCATCGCTACAGGACCCCTGCGCCCCCTGATGGGTTGGCCGCGGACCAGGATTATTGACAACAAATAAATTGTACAGGAAACGGCCTTTCCGACCCGTAAATCAAATCTGGAAATATATATATATATTATATATATATATATATATATATATATATATATATATATATATATATATATATATATATATAAGCTTGTAAAGAGCACAATAGTTACTTCAGGAATTCATTAGCAAAGATTACGAACAAAAGAAAAAAGAACTAAATCTGAAGTCGACAAGGAGAACCTTCACTTCAACATTGGTAATAACCAGAATGATTTCGAACTAAAATGCAAATAAGTATATTGCAAGGATTAGACCCGAGTATTCACAATCTAGTAGAACCAATCACATAAAAATAAACAGGACGAGTAATGATTATGTTTATTTATCAAAGAAATATCCCTACATATATGTATAGAACCGGAGGGAAAATAAAGTAGCTGACATAACCCATATCCAAGAGCCGAAAAGTTAAAACCACATGTAATTACATATCAGTCCAGAAATGGAATTAGAGGTCAACGACATATCTTAACAGAGTTATACAATTTGTCAACCCACATACACAGGCGAGATAATTAAACAATAAAATATAAATATCAGGCTGAGGAGAGGCCGGCACTGGATTCAATATAAGAATCACTGCCAGACGGTAAAGCCTCAAGAGCATAATTGAACTATATCCACTACAATTGACAGAGTACATGAAGCTGAAACCCCCCCTTCACTGGGTGGCAGAACGGTGAGAAGAAAACTTTGATAAAGGGAGAAACAAACTCCTATCCAGAGCAATAAATGATAGCTCAACCTGACGAGACAATATACATGATATAAGTCGCTAGAAAATCCGTCGAGCTCCCTAATTTCACCACAGACCATATTACGAGGGTATCATAAGGTATGAACTTACCTGTGAGAAGTGGTGTGCCTTGCCTGGAGGAGAAACTACTTCGTCTTCCTAGCTGGTAGCGGATTTGGATGCTGGGTACCATATCAAACTGCAACAAATGAAAATGGATTAGAGCCTGCTTGTAAAACCGCAAGAAGAAAAGAACAGAACACATTATAACTAGTCATTAGATTAGGGTAGCTCACCTGACCTGAGAGCCAAAACGAGCAGTCATTTCCACATGAGGATGCATAAGGATCGTCCTTTAGGTGAGGCAAAAAGAGAAATCTCTAGCTTGCAACTCGGGCAAGCAGCATAACACCAGACGGAGCTAAGTGCAAAAGACCAAAATGAAACAATGAAGCTCCAACTTCGGTAGTCAGGGGTTGAGTAATCGATTGAAGGATAGCGAACCGTTCGATGGAATAGATGGGTTCTCCTCCATTGATCCGCTCAAGAATCCTGAGGAAATGGTACTACTACAGCTACAATTAATACGACAGCACAGCAAAGCTTAATGGCGGTGGATGAGGGCTTAGGTGTCGAGCGTGCCGTTAATAGCAGGTGAAGGAGTACTACCCCAATACTCATTAACATGCAAAACTTAAATATAAACAACCCCGTCATACTTTGGAGTCTGTGTAATACCTGAACGCTAAGTTAAATGGAGGTAAATAGATTATAAATCACTTCGTAGGTAATCTGCATGCCAACTGTAAGTTAACTAATGTTTTTAAATTTTTTTTTTGGGAGATGTCACATATGGTATCAGAGCCCAGCTACAAAACTGAGGCCTCTGGGAAAATTGAAAGTGGCATATAGAAATAGTATATATAATGATATCACATTTTACCCGTATAGTTACTAGTTAGTATGCTAATTCTCCTCTTACTGTTGTTATTTATTTTATGATCAAGGAAAGGACCAGGAACTAAAAGATTTGCAGAATGAGGAGAACGGACAGTACATCTCACAGATATGTGATGGGACAGGGAGTACCTGGCCCTGAAAATAACCCTGAGCTATGGGTACAGCTAGGGGAAGAATCCCGAAATACAAACCAGACAATTCTAGAGACAGTGCAGGAGCTTAAGAATGAGATGACTCGATTACGCGAAGACAACGCACGATTAACAATGGAGCAGGAAAGAATTTTAAAAAGTCTATCTGATCGGCAGAACCAACCACCAGTTAATCCTAGTATGGAATAGCAGAGAGTGTTGGAAGAACAGAACCATCATATATCCCCTGAAAGATCAGGAGAACAAGAGGAACATTCTGACAATGCGTCTGAACAACAGACCTCAAAAAGGCGAAGGGTGGAGTTTCAAGGAGAATTTCGTAAGATTAAACCACCGCACTTTGACGAGGAATAGGAAGAAGTAGCTGAAGCATGGTTAATTAATATGAACAAATATATTCAGCTATACGAATATGACCATAACGTTAAAGCACGGCTGGCTATTTTTGCAGCTGCAGGGAAAGGCTTCCTTGTGGTGGGGGGAAGTTAAGATTGTAAAAGGAGTGACTAAGCAGACCATTACTTGGGAAAATTTCCAAAGGTACTTCAAGGAGAGATATCTGACCGAGCGCTTCTACGATGAAAAGGCAAGAGAATTCCATGACCTGCGGTTAGGACAGCAGACCATGGACGAATTTATTACTCATTTTACTTCCTTGCTCCGTTATGTGCCATATATTAGGGAGGAAAAGGCTAAGGTGCAAATATTTGTTAGCAGTTTGCCACTGTATATGTGGGAAAGGATTGAATTCGACAATCCAAAGTTAATGGACGAGGCAATTTGTAAAGCCAGAATCTGTTACCAACAGGGAAAACAAAAAGGAGAAACTGCTGGCAAGAAATGGAATGAAAAAAGAGGCTTTAAGTCAGTCAAAAGCAACAAAGGAAATCGCAGTGGCAGTGGCAAGGGAAATGGGAAAGGACAAAACAACAGAATTACACCAAGGACTCCATCCAAATTTAAGACAGCCAATGAATCCAAGGTCAACAAGTAGCCTGCAAGATTGGTCAGCAAAGGGGCAGCAAGGCCCCCAGTGCAGTGTTGGGGCTGTGGAGGGCCGCATTACGTCAAAAACTGTTCGCAGCGTAAGGGAACTGAACAATTATCCCAAATTCATGAAGCATCGACAGTCGGCGAGCTAGGACGTAGCGTGCCAAGGATTAACGTGGCTCTGGATGATCGTCAGGCGGAATATCAGCCAACCATGGTCGAATTTGAAGGTAAAATCTCAGACCTTACCATAGCTGTTTTAATTGACCCTGGGGCCACATTAAGCTATATTAGTCCAAGGGTAGTGGAACGTTGTAAATTGCAACCTGTTAAATTCAAAAATCCATGGCTAGTACAATTGGCTACAGGGGCCAAGAGGTGAGTAATAGCAAAAATCAATGACTGCTCCTTCACAATAGCTGGACAGCCAGTAATGGCTGATCAAAATGTGCATCCCCTTGGTTCATATGGCATTCTAATTGGTATGGACTGGTTAGAAAAGCACTGGTCGTTAGTTGATTGAAAGACAAAGATTATTTACTATAGGGATCAGCATGGAGCTAGGAAGGAAATGCAAGGAATTAAGCGGCCAGTGCAGGTCCGACCAATAACCGCAACCCATCTAGCAAAACGCATCAGAAAAGGGTGTCAGATTTATGCTATCCAAGTGGGTTATGCTGATTCTAAGGATAAAACAGCCACATTAGATAGCATCCCTGTCATACAAGAATTTGCAGATGTGTTTCCGGATGAGATTCTCGTACTGCTGCCAAAAAGAGATATAGACTTTACCATTGAATTGGTACCAGGTGCAGCCCCGGTGTCGCGAGCACCCTACAGAATGAGTGTGCCTGAATTGACAGAATTAAAAATGCAGCTGCAAGAATTACTAGATAAATATTATATTCGCCCCAGCGTGTCTCCATGGGGAGCCCCAGTTTTATTTGTCAAGAAAAAAGACGAAACCCTTCGTATGTGCATTGATTACCGGTAGTTGAACAAGCTGACCATCAAAAACAAGTACCCTCTACCTCGGATCGATGAACTGTTTGACCAAATAAAAGGTGCAACAGTGTTCTCTAAGATCGATCTGCGATCAAGTTACCACCAGATCAGGATTAAGGAGGAATATATCGCTAAAACAACTTTCAGAACAAGGTATGGTCATTATGAATTCATGGTGTTACCCTTCGGGTTAACTAACGCCCCTGCAACTTTCATGTGCTTGATGAATAGCATATTTCATCAATATCTAGATCGATTCGTGCTGATATTTATCGATGATATATTAATATATTCCCGCACAATAGAGGAGCAAAAGGAACACGTCAGATTGGTGCTACAGACTCTTCGAGAACACCAGCTATATGCTAAGTTCAGTAAGTGTGATTTCTTCAAGGAAGAAATCCAGTATTTGGGTCATGTAATCACAAGAGAAGGGATTGCGGTAGACCCAGAAAAGATAAAAGCTATAATGGAGTGGCCCGTACCAAAGGATGTAGCGAATATCCGGTCTTTTATGGGATTAGCCAGGTACTATAGACGATTTGTGGAAGGTTTCTCCAAAGTGGCATATCCCATCACTTCCTTACAGAAAAAGGGGAGGGCATTCCAATGGACCCCAGAATGTCAGAAGAGCTTCGAGCAGTTGAAACATCTGCTCACTACATCACCCATTTTAAGTATAGCTGATCCTGATAAGGACTATGTGGTGTGTACTGACGCAAGCAAAGAAGGTGTGGGAGGTTTATTAATGCAAGAACGTAAAGTGATTCCATATGAGTCTCGAAAGCTAAAAGAGCACGAGCAAAGATATTCTGCTTACGACATGGAGTTGGCTACTATCATACATGCCTTAAAGATGTGGCGACATTACCTTATGGGTAGGAAATTTCTGTTGCTGACCCACCACCACAGTCTGACCAATTATTTTAGCCAGCCCACTTTAAATGCTAGGCAAGCACGGTGGGTGGACTTCTTAAGCAGTTTTGACTTTGACATTAAACATTTACAGGGAAAGGAAAACCGGGTGGCAGATGCCTTAAGTCGGAAGGTACAGAGTCTGTACGAAATCTCCATCAGTGTATGGAAAAGTCCCTTTTTGGAAATGATAAGAAAAGTGGCAGAACAAGATGCTGAATATCATCGAATAAAACAGCAAATACAACAGCCTACCAGTGAGGGAAATCGGCAAGAATATGAGTTGGATGATCCTGGAATGTTGTACTATAAGAAAAGGTTATATGTACCGGATCAAAACAGCATTAAAAATATGATATTGGATGAATTCCACATCAGCCATTATGCGGGGCACCCGTGTTATCAAAAAATGATCACTGTGATTCGGAAGGATTACTTTTGGCCAGGAATGAAGAGGAATGTGGCTGAGTATTTGGCGCGGTGTTTAGAGTGTCAACAAATTAAGGTAGAACATCAGCACCCAGCAGGACTATTGCAACCGTTACCCATTCTAGAGTGGAAATGGGAAACCATTTCCATGGATTTTATCACTGGACTGCCTAAAACAAAGAGGAATAACGACTCCATTATGGTGGTGGTAGATAAGATGAGTAAAGCTGCACATTTTATACCTGTGCAATCCACTTACAGGGCTGCACAGATTGCTCATATTTTTATGCAGAATGTGTTCAAATTACATGGACTTCCGAAGACAATAATTTCAGATCGTGAAGTGAAATTTACGTCAGCCTTTTGGAGAACGTTATTTGCTGAATTGGGGACTCAGCTGAACTTTAGTACAGCATATTGATGAAAACAAGGAGACCCCCTTGCTGGAAACGAATTCAGGGTCTCTTCAGTTTCAATATTTTTTCAAATCCGATCCTGGGACCTGTGGGTTATGGGTCCATGAAACAAATGGCATACCAAACCTCCTGCCCTAAGCGACATCAAAATTCCTCCGCTACTCTTTTTGCTACAGACATAGCTGCCACTCTACGAGGTTGGGTACAGCCGATCTTACCTCTAGTAGTGTAGCCTGCCTCTGCCAAATATTGGGTCACTTGAGTGGTCTTTCTGGAGCTAGTCTCCCCAATGACAATCAGAACTTGGTTGTCATTCACCGCCTGGACCAATTCCTTCTTTAACTTGTAGATGGGAAGGCTCTGCCTCTGTTCCTGAATCGAGAGCTTTGACCGCTGTCCGAATGTTGGTGCTTTGCCAAAAGCATCCTTCTTCCACTCAGGCATATCGTAAGCAGAAAGCCCCACCTCTCTCAACTCTTGTGCAAGATGCCTCTCACCTGTCTCTGGCATTGGATCCTCCCACGGTCGATTCAAATCCTTGGGAATGGAACCCAACATGGTCCTCTGCTACTGTTCTCGAAGCTCCCTTCGCTCCTTCGAAAACGCTGGTTGCGTCATCGCTGCTCTCTGCAGTGAACCATCGGGATTCTTGACAATCTTCACAGGTGAAACATCGATCGAGTAACGAGTCTGCCAAATGATTTACTGTTGCGTAGAATCTCTGCTCCATTGGATTGGAGCCGCCATGGCTGCTGTCACCTGCATGAGATGATTCTCTCTAGCAATTTGATAAGAACATTCCAGCAAATAGAACTAAACGCTAGCAAACGATTCAGGCAAAAACATACACAAACACAAGTTCACATAAAACATTTTTTTATTATGTACAAACTCAGATTACAATTTTTTTTTAAGGCATCTCAGCCTTAATCCAAATTTCTCTGGCAACTACATTTTTGCCTCTCTCATACAAACAGGTTTCTTTCCTCTCTATTTTTTTCTTCTTGATTCACTCATGAATCCTTCACTTCTTATTACACATGCATACAGTTTTTTTAACTGATTTTTAACTAAAATTAGTTTCTTAACCGAATCTTGTTCAAGATTGGCCTGGCTGTCCATGTGGTCATCCACGTGTCTTCATCCTCTAATTTTCTTTAGTTGAGGTGTCTGGATGCTCCTGCATCACATATCATCCTCAAACCGACGGACAGATGGAATGAGTGAACCAAGTGGTAGAGGATATGTTAAGGGCCTACGTGATGCAGCAACCGATGCAGTGGGAGGAGTACTTGCACCTGGTTGAATTTGCGTACAACAATGGCTATCATACCTCGACGCAAATGAGTCCCTTTGAGGTCCTATACGGCCGGAAATGTCGTACACCCTTAAGCTGGGGTGGACCCGAAGATAAACTAAGTTTAGGACTGGAAATGCTTAAAGAAATGGAAGATATGGTGAAGAGGGTACGTGCTAATTTGAAAGCTGCTCAGGATAGACAAAAGAGTTCTGCTGACTGGAAGAGGAGGTTCAAGGAATACCAAGTTGGTGACCATGTTTATATCAGAATTCAAGCCAAAAAGAGTACACTGCAATGGAGTGGGTGTGCCAAGTTGGCACCCCGATATTGTGGACCATTCTAAGTCTTGGCAAGGGTCGGACCGGTGGCTTACCAACTCGCACTGCCAAGTCACATCCAGGTTCACAATGTCTTCCATGTTTCAGTGTTGAAAAAATATGTTTATGACCCTAGGCATGTGATCAAATGGCAGGACATTCAGGTGGGAAAATTGTTGTTACAATAGACCTGTCAAAAGGATCATTTTCTTATTATTAACTTGAAACGTTGTATGTTACAGGTCGAACTGGAAGGAGAGGTCTTGGTCGAGCCACTGAGCATCCTCGACCGAAGAGAAGTACAGCTGCGAAGACGAGCTATTACCCAAGATAAAGTGCAGTCGCGGCACTTTGGGCCTGAGGAGGCCACTTGGGAAGATGAGGAGCTGATGAAAAGGACTTATCCAGGACTGTTTATGATTGAAAGACATCGGGACGATGTCCAATCTCAGGGGGGAAATATGTAATGATCCCGGAAAATTTGTAAATATTTTGTTACCACGATGGGTGAAAACATTGGACAAGGATTATTATGTTTTTTTGTTTAATTATAATACTGTTAATTCTAAATTGAGCATTGATTGGGTAAAATCAAATATTGTAACTTCTCATTGGGAAGTTGTTTTCTTTTCTTGATTGTTTAAAAAAAAAAAAAAAAAACAGTTGCCAGCAGAAGGGGAGAACCCTAACTGCTTTCCCAGTAGTAAGAAAGGAAAAAGACCATGGTTGTTGAGGAACAGACGATACAGGGGATGGCGAAATTATGCTAATGCTAGTAATGACCAGATTAGCATTGGCACAAAGGTGCAAGAAAAGTTTTCTGAAGGTTGTGACCTGCCAGACACGCTTGGGGGGAGATTTGGTCGCGCAGACAAATCTCATGGTTGGGAGGAAGACAAGCAGAGAACCAGTGGTGACAAGGTTCTGAAAGAAGGAAATAAGTACTGTTCATATCGAATACAGATGAGTACCGCTATGACATTCTTGTGGTACAATTACTGTACTGTAGAAAGGCTCTATTAAGCTATTGTGCTAGTTTTGTTAAAAGGATTATGAATTAGGGAAACCTTGATATAAAAAAAAACTAGTCTAATCCTAGGAAACCTACGCTGTAAGTGAACCAGAATGATTCCACTTCTTTTTTTTGACATTTTTCGTACTGACAGAAGACCTTAAGGGTTAAAGCCACAAGTCTTGAAAACTACCTTTAACGGCAACCTTGAGATGTATTTTACCTTAGCAAACATTAGGTTCATTCTTTCTTAGACAGATAAAGAAACTGAAATAATCTTCTGCAAGCGAAGGAAATGATAAAACAAGATGGGAAACTAACTGTAACATTTATTAGAAGTGAACCAGTAAACATCGGAATTGTTACAATATCGTTAATGAAATTAAGTTACCAGCGAAAATAAAGCATCGCTACAGGACCCCTGCGCCTCCTGATGGGTTGGCTGCGGACCAAGATTATTGACAACAAATAAATTGTACAGGAAATGGCCTTTCTGACCCGTAAATCAAATCTGGAAATATATATATATATATAAGCTTGTAAAGAGCATAGCAGTTACTTCAGGAATTCATTAGCAAAGATTACGAACAAAAGAAAAA
Source organism: Pinus taeda (assembly GCA_000404065.3). Lineage (NCBI taxonomy): Eukaryota > Viridiplantae > Streptophyta > Pinopsida > Pinales > Pinaceae > Pinus > Pinus taeda. The sequence continues at coordinate 171,562 of APFE030135247.1, forward strand.
AGAACTAAATCTGAAGTCGACAAGGAGAACCTTCACTTCAACATGGGTAATAACCAGAATGATTTCGAACTAAAATGCAAATAAGTATATTGCAAGGATCAGACCTCAGTATTCACAATCTAATAGAACCAATCACATAAAAATAAACAGGACAAGTAATGATTATGTTTACTTATCAAAGAAATATCCCTACATATATGTATAGAACCGGAGGGAAAATAAAGTAGCCGACATAACCCATATTCAAGAGTCGAAAAGTTAAAACCACATGTAATTACATATCAGTCCAGAAATGGAATTAGAGGTCCACGACATATCTTAACAGAGTTATAAAACTTGTCAACCCGCATACATAGGGGAGATAAATAAACACTAAAATACAAATATCAGGCTGAGGATAGGCCGGCACTGGATTCATTATAAGAATCACTGCCAGACGGTAAAGCCTCAAGAACATAATTGAACTATATCCACTACAATTGATAGAGTACATGAAGATGAAACCCCCCCTTCACTGGGTCGCAGAACGGTGAGAAGAAAACTCTGATAAAGGGCGAAAGGAACTCCTATCCAGAGCAATAAACGATAGCTCAACCTGACCAGACAATATACATGATATAAGTTGCTAGAAAATCCGTCGAGCTCCCTAATTTCACCACAGACCATATTACCAGGGTATCATAAGGTATAAACTTACCTGCGATAAGTGGTGTGCCTTGCCTGGAGGAGAAACTACTTCGTCTTCCTAGCTGGTAGTGGATTCGGATGCTGGGTACCATATCAAACTGCAACAAATGAAAATGGATTAGAGTCTGCTTGTAAAACCACAAGAAGAAAAGAACAGAACACACTATAACTAGTCATTAGATTAGGGTAGCTCACCTAACGTGAGAGCCAAAACGAGCAGTCATTTCCACATGAGGATGCATAAGGATCATCCTGTAGGTGAGGCAAAAAGAGAAATCTCCAGCTTACAACTCGGGCACGCAGCATAACACCAGATGAAGCCAAGTGCAAAAGACCAAAATGAAACAATTGTTGGGGATTTTCCTGGTAAAATCCCAAAAACACAAAAATAAAACACACAGAGACAATTCTCTGTTTCCTTTACTCCACAGGATCTTTTGTGCACAGGGAAGCTTTAAGAAAAAATGACTGAAGAACAGAGTATTACATACCCAGAAAAGGATTTCTATTCATTAAAACAAAAATCACTAATACATATTCATCCTCTTTCACTCAGAGGGATTCACCAAAAGGAAATTCAACAACAAAAGTTACTCTGTCTCCTCCTTGGATTTAACACTACTGTGTGTAAAAATATCATTTACCTTTACTGCTGTAAAAACAGACTTTTACATATACTGCTGTAATAATAAAAAATCACATTATGCACTTTGCATATTACAAAAACATAATCTTCATTTTTCTTTGCCTTCACCCTCGCACTGCTGTGCAAACTTTAGTTCATTTCATAAGCCCACTTTTACATTCACACTGTTCTGTGTGTTTTTCACCTGCACATTGCTTCCCCTGTTTTTCTTACTCGCACTGCAGTGCGTTCTACTGCTTCATTACAGAATGGTCAACACAAAAACAAAAGCATAACACATACTATGCGTATGCAACTACAAAACCAAAGAAAATTACATTACGTATATGACCATACTCCCGTACATATTAAAAACATTAAAATTTAAAAACATTTACCTATGTCCATGCCTATTTTAAATTACCCATACTTTCGTGCAAACAAAAAATTAAAATGTTTTACCTACTATCTACCAATAACGTTTAAATTCCATTTAATTCCCTTGCTGACAGAATCGGCGGTCAAACAAAACTTTGTTTTACTCCACGCAATATTTATTTGATGCAAGCCTGTATGTAGCTTGGGTTAATCAACAGCGGACAACCTCCCTTGCAATCGGACGGTTTGGAATGATATCGGATGCCCCTTACTTGTTGAACGTTATGTCCCGAAATGTCAGAGATGATGACGTATGGGGAGAGCCACGCGTCAACACTATATTTTCTCGGGCTCTTATGTACGAAAACTGCCTTCACGCAAAAGCGGTCCCGAGATGCATCAAGGTGGTTTGTGGTTTTACTACGGTGGTTTTGAGGTGCGCAGTTGAAATTAGATTTCAACACTCCCCTTTAATTTCAACTGCTGGGCATTAAGTCATACCGAGACACTTCCTTAAAAATTCAAAGCTTTTCTGATCCAATGGCTTTGTCAAGATGTCTGCAACCTGTTCTTGAGTCCTGCAATGTTCTAGGACAATTTCTCCATTGTTCACCAATTTTCTGATGTAGTGAAACCTTGTATCAATGTTTTTCGTTCTCTTATGAAACACTGAATTCTTTGACAATGCAATAGCTGAGCTATTGTCACAAAAAATCACTGTCACTTTTTCCTGCTCTTGGCCTAAGCTCCTCAACATCCTTCTCATCCAAACTACTTGACATGTTGCTGCTGTAGCTGCCACATATTCAGCCTCTGCTATAGAAAATGCTACAATGGAATGCTTCTTAGAAGCCCATGAAATGGCTCCTGAACCCATATGAAAAAAATAACCGGAAGTGCTTTTACAATCATCAACACTTCCAGCCCAATCACTATCTATGTATCCAACCAAATCTGAATGTTCTGAGACATTATATAAAATTCCAAACATTTTGGTACCTTTGACATACCTCAAAATTCTTTTTGCTGCCTGCCAATGTGCCTCCTTTGGCCTCTCCATGAATCTGGAAATTAAACTAACAGCATACATAATGTCAGGCCTAGTCGCTGTTAAATACATAAGGCTGCCTACAATACTCTTGTACAAACTAGGATCAAAATCCTTGCTGCTGTCCTCTCTGCTGAGTTTTAATCCCATTACTGTGGGAGTGATCGCTGCCTTGCATTCTTGCATGTTAAATCTGCTCAATACTTGATTTACATATCTTGCCTGTGAGATAAAAATTCCTTTTTCATTTTGATCTACTTCTATGCCTAAGAAGTATCTCAAGAAACCCATGTCAGTCATTTCAAATTCTTCTTTCATGGCTGATTTAAAATTCTTAATGAGCTGATCATCATTACCTGTGAAAATAACATCATCAACATATAAAACAACAATTAGCAATTTACCATATTTTTCTTTGATGTAGACTGTGGGTTCTCCCTCACATTTTTCAAATCCATTCTCTAGTAGGTAGGAGTCTATCCTACTGTACCATGCTCTTGGCGCTTGCTTCAGCCCATAAAGAGCTTTCTTCAATTTGCACACTTTGTGCTCTTCACCTTTCTTCTCATAGCCTAGAGGTTGTTCAATGTAAACCTCCTCCATTAACACTCCATTCAAGAATGCTGACTTCACATCCATTTGGTAAACTTTCCACTTGTTTTGTGCTGCTATGGACAGCATTGCTCTCACGGTTTCCATTCTTAACCGGTGTGAAAGTCTCCTCATTATCTCTCCCATACTACTGCTTGTATCCCTTGACAACCAGCCTTGCCTTGTGCCTTTCTATCTTGCCTTTAGCATTGCACTTGATCTTATAGACCCATTTAACTCCAATGACTTCCTTACCTTTTGGTAGCTCAACCAACTCCCATGTCTTGTTTCTTTCTATGGCATTCATTTCCTCATCCATAGCTTCTATCCATTTCTTATCTTTAATTGCATCTTCGAAATGAATAGGATCATCAACATGACAATACAAGGCAAATAAGAAATTCATTCCTTCATCATAAATGTCACTTAAGTTTCTAAACCTTTTACCTCTTTCATTTGGTGTGCAAGTGCTTGAAGATACACTTGAATTTCCACTTTGTGGTGTGCTTGGAGAAGCACTTTCATTTCTCTTCAAGGGTGTCGCTTGCTGTTCTTGTGTTGGCACTACTATTTGGGGATGTGTTTCAGCCATATCCTCATCATCTTCATCATGAGACAAATAGTTTTTAACATTCATTGTTTTCTCTAAGCTTCCATCCCAAGCTTCTTCCTCAATAAATTGAACATCTCTGCTCATAAAAAACTTCTTGGTAGATGGGATATACAACCTATAAGCTTTGGATTCCTCATTGTATCCAATGAAAATACATTTCTCCTCTTTGCTGTCCAACTTATTCCTTAGCTGATCTGGAATGTGTGCATAGGCCACACATCCAAAAACTTTCATGTGGGTGACTCCTTGCTTTCTCCCACTCCATGCTTCTTCCGGCACTCTATTCATCACTGCTTTTGTAGGACACCTATTCAAGATATATACTGCACAATTTACAGTTTCAGCCCAATAATCATTTGGCAAATGCTTTGCCTTTAACATGCTCTTCACCATATCCATGATGGTCCTGTTCTTCCTTTCAGCAACTCCATTTTGTTGCGGAGTGTACCTTGCTGTAAATTGCTTTTATATTCCATTTTCTCTACAAAACCGTAGGAATTCCTTGGAGATATACTCACCTCCTCTATCTGTTCTCAAAACTTTGATACGCAGCCCACTTTGATTTTCCACAAGTGCTTTGAAATTTCGGAATTTTTCAAACACTTCACTTTTGTTCTTAAGGAAATAAACCCAAGTTTTTCTAGTGAGATCATCAATGAATGTTAGAAAATATTGGCTGCCTGCTAGTGATGGGGTTTGCATCGGTCCACATAGATCTGAGTGGACAATCTCTAAGGGTGCCTTTGCCCTTATGCTTTTCCCTGATGGAAAACTTTCTATGTGTTGTTTTCCCAAGATACAACCTTCACAAAGGCTGTCCAGTTTCTCTATCAATGGTAATCCTCTTACCATTCCTTTTATGCTCAACAAATTAAGGCCTCTAAAGTTGAGATGTCCAAATCTCAAGTGCCACAACCAATTTTCATCCTTTGGCACGCTTTGGAAAGCCTCTTGGGTAACAACTGCAATTACTTCTTTGTTTTTCAGATCTGCTCTTATTCTAAGAGGGAACATCCTGTTCCTTGTCATCTTCACTTTAGCAATACATCTTTCGCTGGGTGCTATATCCACGATGGTGCATACATCATTCTTAAAGAAAACATTGTACCCCTTATGGACAAGCTGTCAAATACTCAAGAGGTTACATCTCATTCCGGGAACATAATAGACATCTGCTATGGTTTTCTTTTCACCTTTCTTTGTAAATATTTTGACTTCTCCTTTTCCCATAACAGAAATTTTGCTATCAGTCCCAAGTGTGACTTGTGACTTCACACTTTGATCTAAAGCAGAAAACAAGGCTATGTTTCCTATCATATGGTTGCTACAACCAGAATCTAGAAACCATATATCTTCACTGTTTGTTACAGCCATGTTACAAGCTAATAAAACATTATGTTGGCTTATATTTTCTCTAGTGATATTTGCACTAGAACTATTACTCATATCATGCTGCTTCTTCCTACATTCATTTGCATAATGTCCATATTTTTTACAGTAATAACATTGGACATTGGATTTTTCATATCTTTGTCCTTGAGCATGATATTGTCCACTTTGTTGGTTGCTGCCTTGGCCTTGGTTCTGATTTGGATTGCTGCCTCTTCCTTTAGTGTTTGCTGGACTGTTCCTTCCACCTCTATTCTGGCTTCTGCCTCTTCCTCTTTTGTTTTCTCTGCCTTGACCTCTTCTTCTTCCAAAGGACATCTGGGTCTTGAAGGCTTGCTTTAGAGATGAGTTTTCATTTCTACTCAACCTTTGCTCATGTGTTATCAGTGATGCATGAAGTTCATCAACTGAAAAGTTTGAGAGATCCTTTGTCTCTTCTATGGTGGTGACAATCACATCAAACTTTGAGGGTAGGACCCTCAAAAGTTTCTCCACAATCCTCCTTTCTTCAAGAACTTTTCCATGAGTCCTCATTTGTGTGACCAAACCAATCACATGTGTGAAGAATGAGTCAATGTTATCTGACTCTTTCATGTTCAGATTCTCAAAATCTCTCCTCAGCAACTGTAATTTTGTTGTCTTCACTTTCTCCATGCCTTGATAGGCTGTCTTGAGTGTTTGCCATGCTTCTTTGGAGGTCTTAGCTGCTGTTATCCTTGGAAGCACACTCTTGTCCATTGCTTGATACAAAAATACAAGGGCTTTTGAGTCCTTCTTCCTATTGGTCTTCAATAGGTCTTTCTCTTCCTGAGTTAATCTATTAAACTCATTTTCATCTGCTGGTTCTTCAAAACCATCTTGAACTATTTCCCATAAATCTTGACAGGCAAACAGGGCTTTCATGGTTATTGCCCAATAGTCATAGTTTTTCACATTGAACTGTGGGAATTGAGGGTTAAACAAACCCATACTAGTGCTTGTGTTAGCCATTCCTTGCATTCTCAGCTATGCTTCTAAATCTTTGACTATATTTTAAAATAAATCACTGTTTCTTCAGCAGCAAAAAAAAAGTTTTGAGGAATACCTTGGATTTTTGACTGAGTCTTCACGCTGTTGGAGAAGTTGCTGTAGCAAGTAACTCCTTCCTTCAGCTTCTTTGACAATTTCAAAGAGCCTGAACCTGCTCTGATACCACTGTTGGGGATTTTTCTGTTAAAATCCCAAAAACAAATTAACTCACACACAGAGACAATGCTCTGTTTTGCCACAGGATCTTTAACGTAACGGAAACAAAAATTTGTTTGTTGCAGGCAGAGTTTCTCCAACACACATGAAAAACACTTTGTATTTATAAATAAAAGACTGATACAAAATTCATCCTCTTTCACTCAGAGGGATTTCACAACTGCTGTTACCCAAAGGTATTCCTCACATAGAGGGATTCACCAGCACTGCTTCAGATGCAGTTCATAAAGAATAACATTCAAACTGTTACAGAATGACCAGAGCACATATTTTGCACTGTTGTGCATTCCTGCTACATACTACGCTGCTGCGTATTGCTAAACATACATGCTCTTGCGCTGCTGCGCTTATACACACCTACATCTTCTTAACAAGAAACATTACATATATATATGATAACAAAAAAAAACTTACATCATTTTCACTTGCCATGCTGCCGTAAAATAAAGAAACAATAAAATTGAATGGTTTCACTAACTTTTACTTGTGCCCATACTCCCGCTCATAGAAAATGGTAAAATTAAAGACTTCACCAAAACTTACCAACCCACAGTAAATTACATTTACTGTTTTACTGACAAAACTGGAGGTAAAGAAACTTTTACTTCACATCAAATTTATTTGCTGCAGGCATGTACTTCAACCATTGACTTCAATTGGATCGCATCGCACAATCATAATTTTCGGGAGGAAGAATGGAACACTGTTATATTGGTGCGATTTGCGATTTGCGATCGGATCGCATCGCACCATCGTAATCGCAAAAGTCAAGTGAACAAAACGGAAGCTCCAAACATATATGCGATTTGCGATTTGCGATCTGCGATCTCATCGCATCGCAAGGGAAAAACTGCAGTTGAAATTACAATTTCAACATTGATTTGTATTTTTACAAATGCCTATGCCTGGACTTGGGGTTCACTCTCATGGTTGATGTGCAGCGTTATTTTCCCCATGGAAACCCATTTCGCTGGTGGGTGAATCGTGGTCTGTGTTAACCTGTTCTTTACCATTGTAAACTCCCAGTCATTCCTCGAACTTCTCTATCACTTCGAAATTTGATATTTTCCTGCTACTTTTTCCTCCCAAAGACAAAGAATGTTCCCATCGAAGAGATAAGAGATGAGGGAGAATACACTTATCCAACGTTGGCAGAAAAAAATGTGTTCATGTGCTAGAGGTTGGCTTCATTGATTTTTTTGGTGTATAGAATTTGTGAGCTTGTACGCTACTTTATAAAAATTTCAGAACTAATTAAATTAACATGGTAGTATAATTAAATTAATGGTTCTAAACAAAATGTTAATGCTGAGATAATAAATTGTTAATTTAATTGTGTGAGTTTGTTATATTTTGATGGGCTTTTTTGTGCTTCAAGTTTCGAGAGCATCTATTACATGTTATGTTATACAAACCATGTGTTTAGAAGGCTCAATTGCAAGAATTGATTCTTTGATACAATCCTGTGTCAAGATTGGCCTTAGGAGAAGCATCAATTATACAAAGTTAATTAAAGATGTTTAGAGGCTGTTATGTCTTAAATGAGCTGAATGGGAAGCTTAAATATTGTGGCGGTGAAAAGAGTGTTGTCAGGTTGACTTTAGAATGGGGATAAGTGCCCAGAAAGACTAGTAAAACATATGTGACATGTGAATTATAATTTGACATTATTTTTTGTAATCTTTGCATTAAAGGGTGAACTTGGAGTAATGCTTAGATTAGTAAATAGGTAAGATTAGGTTGTTGGTTTTTGGATTTTTTTCTATAATATTCTTCTTGTTTGGAATTTGTTGGATCTCATGAGCACTATTCATGTGGCCTGTGTTTGGAATTTGTGATTGAATAATACGAATTATTTTTTTGTGTAAGCTGTCCTCTAATTTTCAAAATAATGGTGTAATAATTGATGTTGAACTTTTACTATTGGAAAAGTGAATTGAATCTTTACTTAATTTAAGACTCAATTTCTTCTTCAAAAATTTTATTCCTTAAATTTGAAATTTCAAAATTCATAGTTTATTTTTTGAAGAAAAATAAGATGAAAAAGAGAAGGCTTAGTTATCGGAAGAGAAAAACTTGTTAGTGTAGCAATCAAAATCCCATAAACACATTCATTTAATCCAATAATGCTATGAGTTTTTAACATTGAGAATGTGAATGTATCTCATATAGTCAAATTGGTGGAGTGAATCTCTTAATCATACACAAATATAGAAGTTTAGTTAGTTGGATAATATCTATAAATTTAATTAGTTTTAACAACTTCCTAAAGACTATAAATAGATTCATTTACTAAGAAAGAATCACATTTAAGAAAACTAACATTTATAACTTTAAAACACACCTTTAACAACTAATTTTCTTGATCTTGATCAACAAAGTCTAGATATGGTCCAACCTAGGATTTCTAAATATTATGAGATAGTGCTGTCCATACAAAGAAACAACCATGCAATGGAATGCATGAGTATGAGTAACTAGTTATTGCAATTGCTTGTTGCAAGGATCTTGTCCCTAAATATAGTCCATTTAACCATCATATATTTATAGTTATACTTGTATTTTTACCTTTAACTCCCCCTACGTCACCACCACCATCATCTACTATAACCATGCGCTAAGTTTGTTAGCTTACCCTCAACCATGTTTCTAGTTCATCGATTATTCTCAACCATGCTTTGGATTTTCTTGGTTTACCCTAAACATTCTCTTAATGCTCATGCATACTCTCCCAAGACATCATATTGTGGTTTCTACTTATCACAAAGAAAACATCAATATGACTACATACCATAAAACAAAGTGTTTTATTCTTACCATAAACCTTCACTTACAAGGTCATTTGTATATTATCATGAACTACATAGGGGTACACATGCCTTAACATGCTTACATCACAATTGAATTATGTACATTCAATGGAAAAATCCACTAATCGAGATGTCACATATATTCATTCTCAATGACCAATACATAAAGTAAGACATGAAATATAGATTTGTTTACAAATTGAATGTGTGGTTTCTATTATAATATGATCTTGAGTCTATTCCACAAAACACACACAACTTTTAGAATTAATTATAAACCATTATTTAACTTCCAACACTTTGTTATTTCATTACTACCATAAGAACTATCACATGCACTAATACCAATTATTCTTTTCTCCTACATCAAGGATCACAACTATATCTTCACATTCACTTTCTTAACTATGGGCTTCCTTTTCCTTCATTTTGCACCTGCACACAAAAACTTTCATTGCAAAAAAATTATCATTGATTTCCATATAAAAATAAATTTGTTTACTGAGATAGATGGGTACCATCCCCTAAAGTCATTATTTCTTTGTGAATCCCTTTCTTCTACATAGTTCATTAACATGTTAAACCTTAATTAACATGTTCTTTTAAGCTCTAAGAATTTTTCATCTCACATTCCTCTCTTGATCAAAACACAATCTCACCATTTACACTTAATTGAAGATGCAATTTCTCTGATTAGACACCAAACGTAGATATAGGTCTAATTCCACGTTTGTTTAATTCCACAACTTCATGTCACATCCTCCAGGTGTTTATTTTCTTCTTAAAATACATATTTATTTTTCCTATATGATAGTTACTTCCAATGATTTGTCCTGTTAAGTTGGCTTATGTCATTTATATCATTAAGTAATTATACATAAAAAAAAATCTCATTAAGAGACAAAAGATTACATTGGGGAAAACTGAACTAACTTTTTTTCCAAGGACAATACAATATTTAGAAATGTTTATAATATAAATTATCTAGAAATTTGTACCAATTTTTGAAGGACTGATACAAGTCAATCATAGTCAAACTTCTTTCTAGAAATTTAATCCAGCCATAGACCTGACCTTTAGAAACCCATCTTTCCATGTCTAAAACTAGGCTTTTGTGGTTGCTTCTGAAACTCAACTTTCTATATCTTGTCTCTTTCGCTTTAACGAACAAAATATATCTTGTTATTTTTTTCAACTGTAGTAAAATTCCTCTTTGGATGTATAATGGTGTAGATTTGAATATTGTAATGAAGATATGGGGTGAACTTAATGTATTAATGATGGAATGCAACTATCATAGAGAAGAACAATGTCGCTTATGAAAAATTGACATGGTATTAGAGCTAGGCTAAAGAGAAGTCATGGAGATCACCATGATGACGACAAATTTGATGGAAGCAAGAAGAGGATGATGTAGACCTAAAAGAATTATAGGGTTTGGAGATAACGTTAGCCATATTGATTATTAGGGTTTGATGGATTATATGAGGCTAGGGTTGGGGATAAAACCCTTGTTTATGGAAAATGCATGAGATTAGATGTATGAAACTCTAGCATGGTCTATGTAAATATTCTCAAGAACTTCAAGAAGGTTCGATGAAGCCCTAGACGCGGTAATCCCTAGCAGATCTGGTTGGACACTTGAAGACAACATTGTTATATGGACCATGGACATTGATAGATCTTAAAGATTGGTTCAAGAGGGAGAGGATCACCTCTCATTGAAGATACATAATCCTTGACTTATGATGTTTTACACTTGTTTAGACTTATGGATCTAATTATTTCTTTTATCGTTGCTTATACTTCCTACATGTATATTTGAGTATATGCATGTATTTAACCTCCTTGATAAGATGTAGATCCCTCTTGATGATCATTTGAGTTGCGGGAAAGAAAAGATAGATCTGAAAAGAGGTAAAGGTGCACTTGATGAAATGGTGGCAAACACTACAAGTTTCCTAAGGTAAGGTGCATATGTATTTGAAGACTACAAGGTATAAAAGGCATATTGCTTCAATGTTATGTTTCAGCTAGATCATTGGATGGCTGGGTAATCCCTAAGGTACAATGATAATGTCTCTTTCTTTAACGGCTCATACATGTATACGAAAGTGACTTGGATCGATGTATCCTATAATGAAATGTTACTCCTATTCTTTAATTCTATGAGGCTATCTAATATTGATATATTGATACACTTTGTGTTTTACTGACATCTATGACCTATCTGTTGGACATCTTGATCCTATAAAGAAGGCTAGAACCTTGAGTCTAGTAAATGATATTCTTGACATTGGTCATGATTGATTTCATATACAAGGATGGGTCATTAACTCCTATACATGAGTGTACTAGTAAAACTTGTAATAAGCATGATTGGCACTCTTGTCGTTTTGATAAATATTTATTGAATGATCTGACTTGATTTCATTAGTGATGAAGAGAATGGTAACATTGATGTAGGAAGTATAATTGCAATATTGATAAGTAGATCTCTTACTAACTATGGTCATCGTTAAACTAAATATCCTAACTTAATGAAGTGACTTATTAGAAAAGTGTCATTGTTCTCATAATCGTTGAGATATGATGTTGCATCTATCTACTAATTTGATTCTAAAGCTTAGATGAAGGATTCATGTCACAATGTTGATGGGAATATCTATTGTTGTATGACTGAAGTCGAGATAGGTTCCCTACATGGATGAAGATGAATGATTCAGATCCCCAGTCAAAGGGAGAATCTCTTCTCAAGATTCCTATGCTGAATAAGTATGATTTAAGTGCATATGAAAGTATTGATCTGTAGTAGAGTCGTAGATATGAAGCTTGTACAAAAATTAGGTTTTCTACTCTAGATGTTGTCACAAATCTAGGAGATCTCGTCCTTGGATGCTCGCATGCGAAGGTCTAGACAATGTATAGGCAACCAAAGTCGCTCTCATAATAACATGAAGTGAGCAACTATATTTTTGACTGTTGTTGACCACCATATCGATATTTTTGAATTTGCTTGAATTCTGAATCAAAGTGTCTCTAACATGTTCTACCACTCTTAACTAGTTTCTCAAATTGTTGAGTTGAATTGTTTATCATATAATGAAGTATTGTGCATGAAATCATATCGTCACATGGAAGATGTCACTACCATAGATGTACTATAGATAAGAACAAGACCTGCTACAAGAGTAATTTGGAATACACTTAATGTCTACTGATATTATTTGACAATTATTGATTTGTTGAGATACCAATGCAATGTGGGCATGATGACTTATGTAGGTATTCAGATATTTCCCTCCTTATTCTTATCAAAATGGTTGAAAGAGTGATAGTCATGACTATGAATGACTTATTATTATGAGAATTAATTGATGAAGCCTCAAACCTATATTGCATAATCAAATTCAGACTTTATATGAGCTTTGCTTGTCTCTTGGATGAAAGTATTAATACAACAATAATGATGACTTTGATTATGGTCATAATTTGGCTTCTACACTTTCATGAGATGATTTTTCTTATATGATGATACAAATTTTATTTATGTAAGGATGATTATGATGCCTTACCAAGGCATTATTCCTAGAATCCAAATATCTCTATATTTGATGAATTTAGAATGATGAGTTACAACGTATGACTTTGATATTGATTGTAGTTTTGATTTTATATCTTGATGATCTACTTGTGATAGGTGATGAGCCTCTGATGATAAAAATCAGAGGGAGATGGATTAAGAAGCCCAAAATGATGTATCAAGGCATGGTTAATTGATGTCCAGAATTTGGGAAAGAAATTCCATATTGCACAGTTATTGGAAAATGTTTTTGTAAATCCTTGATACTTTGATTTGAGGTTATTGAATTTAGAATGGCATCCGCCAGTTGATTGAAGTAATGTTGATTATGTTTTTGAACAACCACACATATATATATGATGTGCATAAAACGTAAATAGATTCATGATTGAGCCAGTACACTCACATAGATTTCCCATTGAGCATTATTTGAAATATATGCATGAGATATTATATTTTGAGAATGAGATATTTCTCCTTGGTATTTGCCTGCACAAATGTATTGTTGATATTTGAGATTATTTTTGATAAGCACATTTGGATGTTTCTTTAGTAGGAGATCCATCATAATATCTTGGATGAGAAGTCCATAACATAACCGACGTCGATGATGATGTTGCTAGCATGGCTAATTGTGAGACACGATAAAAAAATATCCTTAGAGATTTGTTTGAGCATGATCTGGATATGACATGGTTACATTTGGGACCAATATAATGTCACATATTGAGACAATCCATTTGTTTGAAAAAATATTAATCTTATGGTTGTAAAATCCTTGAGAGGGAGGATGATTACGGTATCCTTTTGTTATTTATATGATTGTATATGATCCGGCATGATATTTGATTTGTTGTTTTGTTTGACTATGAAACATCTACTATTGAGACATGAATATTGCATATATTATCAGAAAGGTGTTACCAAAGAGAAATTTCTTGGTTTTCAGAGAGAATCCCCTCAGTATGAGTTGCAACACTAATTGAGGACACTAAGCCAACTTCTCTTACCATGTTTGAGCTCCCAGGGTGAGGAATTGAGATGGAGGGCTCTTGGCGTTGGGGGAGCTCTTGTAAGTAGGATTTTACCCCTATCTGTTACCCATAGGGTTAGAGTAGTAGCTCACCATCTCTTTGTATTTATAGATTATACCCCACTTAGCATCATACCCATAAACCAAGCTTGTTGGGAGTACTGCTCCTTGTTTGGCCAATGAGTTGAGAGTGTACTTGGGGGTCTAGAACACAAGGAAATTATTATGCAAGTGTTCTACTAAATGAAATGATCATCGATGGAAAGATCAATAGCAATAGGATGGTTTGAGATGACCTAATATGATTCCATGCTGAGGGTAAATCTCCCTAATGAAATTCCAGTGTCAAGCGTTTACTCCGCTATGTGACAAGGTATCCTATTTCCCAGTATGGGTGGAAGCTATTTCTCCCTGATCTCATTCCAAGTTAATTTTTTCTACTTGATGATATGATCTTCGATGAAAGCATTATAAATATCACCCCGATGACAAAGATTCCAAATAGCAGCCTGATGGATAAAGGGTAGTAGCTTGAGCTCCTCTCTAGTAACATATTCTTCTTCTTCTAGATCTGAGGATGTGCATGCATATGAGAAGGAACAATTAAGAGATAATCATGAATAAGGAAGGGATAAATTGAGATGTACAATGATGATTTTTTATGGACATTGAATGACAACTACATGAAAAATATGATCTGTGATGATATATTGTTCGATGGATAGATATTGGGAGGTCGACTTCTCCCTAGTTGAAAGGCAATGTTAATTTTTGCAACTGCGGTAAAACTCCACCTTGGATAGCTCAAATGACTAAGATAATGATTGCATTATAGTATTCTTTTTGACAGGACCTAAAACAAGCTAAATATCACCCAATTTGGTTAAGCGGAGATTGAATTATGAAATATTTTATTCATACATGTATTCTGAAATGGATGGGCTCTAATCACATGAGTAACTTCTTGGGTCAATCTTAACCCCAAATAAACCCTTAGGAAATCATATAAATAGAACATACCTCAATATCATTTGGACACGTCTTCCCTTCTCTTTTGTTTTGGTTCACATAGGTTTGGCGGAAGGACTTCTCTCAAGGGTCCAAAATCATAGGCAAAAGGTTCGCTCTTGGTTAGGGTCTTTTGTATCTCGGTCGCTCACAGACAACATGGAATTTGAGTCCTTGGATGCTAGCAGATAAGCCTATGAGAGTGACTATAGACCCTTTGATGATGGAACAAAGGCTTATGGGAGTGACCATGGCTTCAGAGGTAGATCTAAAGCTTGAGGTCCCCGGTCACTCACATACGATTATCTTGAGAGTGACCAATACATCTTAGTCACTCGCACAATAACGGTAAGGGAGCGACTTTGGGATTTAGGTGTATTTTTCCTTAGTTGTATGCATAAATTCTTCCTAAGGGCGATTGTGCATTCGTAGTTGCTTGCATATAGTGGTAGAGAGAGAGAGAGGGAACAATGTTTCGGTTGCACATAGAGAGTTTTGATGACAGCGACTCGAGTTTAGATCTAGGATATGACATCTTTACTTTAGTTGAATTAAATGATATCATAGATCTTGGTTTCTGTAGATATGATTTGTTAGTATCCACTGCAAACATATTTATTAGGCTCATTGACAGTGACAATAGTGCTCAACATTGTTCAACACAGTGACGTCAATATACAATAGTTGGCATTTGTTTGTGATAGCATAATACAACCATCCGTATGAGGATTATGATTCCTAACATGATTAGATATGCTTCACGAAGCATATATAAAGTTAGGATCATTATACTCTCTTTTTCTCCATCATTTGATGACCATCTAAGACTAAGAATATTTTCAAGGGTTTTCTCCATAGTGGGCTTTTCCCTCTTCTCAAGCCAATCCTAATGTATCTATATGTGTCCATGCTTTCTTGTACTATTCTTGTTATGTTCTTCTACATTTATGATGATGGCGTTATTATTTATTTTTACGTTATTTCCCATGTTTATATATAATGGTGTAGATTTGAATAATGTAATAATGATATGGGGTGAACTTAGTGTATTAGTGATGAAATACAACTATGATAGAAAAGAACAATGTCGCCTATGAAAAATTAACATATCTTGTCTTGCGAGATTCAAATTTCTGTAAAGTTTGGAGGTCAAATTTTCTTATATATAGTGTTGAAATGAGTGTGCTTTTAACCAAGGGTCACCTCAAATGGTGTGGTCGAGTTATGCTTATTTCAGTCTACAAAAAAAAATAATAAAATTGAATTTCCATTTGAATATTTATAATTTCCTTTGTTTATTTTGAAGGATCCTAAGCATCTAATATTACCTTTCAATGCCACAAAAATTAGCACTCCCTCTTAGTGAGTGAGGTATTCTCTTGCAATAGACTTGTCTTTAACAAGGAATTTCGTTCATAAGAAAAATTTAATGAGCTTGTAACAATGACAAATATATTTAAATATCCAAGGCGAGCAATGATCCTTTATGACACTTCAAGAAAATGTATAAAACTCTTCTCGTCATGACCTTAGCATAGGCATTAACTATTTTCAACTTCTTCAGATATTTTTCCTTTGAACTATTCACCTTTCTGGTCAGAGTCCTTTTTGACCTATCCATGTCCTTTTGTTATTTAAAGATAGGTTTCATACGTCTCCCTTGGTTGACATAGTCAAGTCTTTCTGCTAGCTAAGTCCTTTTGGATTCTATGGACAAGATATATCTAATTTTAGTTTCCATTGAAAATTTAATTTTGCTCATCCTTACCAAGTCCTTATGGCTTAAAAAGTGAATGTATACATATTTTATTAGTCAAAATCCTTTATGACCCAACCAATATCAATTTTCTTTTCCTCATCATTCCTTTCAAAGAGGGAGACATCTAGCATCAAACTAAGCTAAAATGTATCCACAATTTATTCATTAATGACTATGTAACAGAGCTCAATTAATCCTTGTTTCATAATTTCTCAAATTTAGTGATCTGGTTATATGTTTATGCAAAGTCTCACTTATTTCCTTAAATATATGATAGGTACTAATGTACCATATATGTATATTAACTTGAAATGTTCAATTTTGAGATTTTTGGTCCATAAATATGGATATGTAATTCAACAAAAAACTTTACAAAATCCTTCATCTCCAGGTCCTCCTTGTGGTAATCTTGGTTTCTCACTCTCAATTGAGAGACCATATTAGCAATGTTCCTACAAAATTTATTCAATATATCATTAAAGAAACAATTATTATTTGAGTAAAGTGAGTCTGCATGGGGTAGCTCAAGCAACAGTGGCCGTGGAAATGAAGTCTCACCGAACCGAAAGTCTTGGGTTCAAATCTTGGGCTACCCTTCCCCCGTAGTGGGGTATGTAATGGACATGAAAACCAGAGAGTCCTACCAAAGCTTACAAAAAATATATATATATATTTGAGTAAACTGATACAAGAAGAAAAAGCAAGACTGTAAGGAAAAAAAATAATAGTCAAGATATAAGGGTATAAATTACTTATATTTTGAGAGTTGTATGAACGTTTTTATTTGATCTTGTCTCCTTATAGATATCCTTTAAATTCTTCTACGATTCTTATATAATAATCCAAACCTAATGCTAGAATTTACTTTCTAGAAGATTTCAATAGGTTTTCTATTTCCTTTAGAGATTAGTTCCCATTCATCATCTATCATCCTAAGTATTTATATATCTTTTCGTTTTCCCTTCATAGGAAATTCCTTCTTCCTACTATACTTGCTTGTACTACAACAATCCTGAAAAAATTTCCTTTTATTATATCAATATAAGAAGAGTGCCAATGATTCAACTAATAAATAATAAATATCTAAGAAGTAGGATGAGAAGTACATAAATACTTATCATTCAATGGATCAAATTCATCAAATGAAGAATTTATTTTTCTTTTAGAGGTAGCTTCACATCAATTTATTCCATTAACATTGGCTCGTAGAATATTGTTGCCTTTTTCCTTCCCTTTCTTTTAGGGAATCGTGGTGCATAGTGACCAATATTATGAAAGTGAATCATTTGAAATTTTGGATTTATCCTTAATTTTGATTGATCCTATTTTATAATTCTTTGGTAAAATTTATTCCAATTTTATTTTTTTTAAATCTCCAAAGTTCCTCTTATTAAATTTTCTATGATTCTTGCCTTTCATTTTGTGACAAACAATGGCTTGAGTCTCTTTGTTTTGAAGTTCATTTTTAACTTTGTGACCTATTTTATTCTTGAATACAATCATCCCACATCTCATGAAATGATGGTTGTTTTCCACGTGCATAAACTCCCTAAATGAATGGTTTACATGGTGAAGGATAATTAATTCCAATGGTTTGTATTCTTAATTTGTGTTATGTAAATAATTTTGAATCTTCAATAAGTGGCTATAAGTTGATGTTTAATTTGAATTATTTAAATAAGACAAGATGTCATAGAATCTGATTTAGTCATTTTAATATTGCAAAGATAATTCTTCAATGTTAATTTGTTTTTATTATCATTTCTTTCATATAACTTTGTTAGGGAATTGTACATTTCTATAACACTTTTTATTTCTTTAACATGAAGAATCACTTGGTA
Source organism: Pinus taeda (assembly GCA_000404065.3). NCBI lineage: Eukaryota > Viridiplantae > Streptophyta > Pinopsida > Pinales > Pinaceae > Pinus > Pinus taeda. The sequence goes on from APFE030135247.1 coordinate 190,172, forward strand.
TTTTATAGAGTATACAATAATCCTGTTTGCCTTTCTCTTAATCTTTTTGAATCTTCCTTCTATCCCACTCCCTTTAGTTCTGGAATATATTTTTCCACGTGACCTAAAAAGTTATTTTCTTCCTAGATGATAAGTACTCGAGTTTTCCGAGATTGATAGTTGATTTCACCTTCCAATGTGTCTTCACTTCTGAGGTTTGGAGCCATTATTCAAGTTGCGATGAATCAAATGTTCGAGAAACCTCTTTCTCTACGACAAACTTAAAATTATTTAATTATTTTCTTCTTGCTCCTTCACCTAGCTTTTAATACTATGTTGATTTTTTCTGATAATAGAAACTAAATTTTCTAATGTGATAATTAATTCCAAAGATTTGTATTCTTAATTTGTGTTATGTCATTTGTATCATGAAGTAATTATATATAGAAAAATATCAATGATAACGTAATAACCATAGGTTCATAAAGATATTTTGAAACATAATAAGAGACACATGATTACATTAGAAAATTCCAACCTTTAGAAAACCCAAACCAACTTTTCTACTAAGGAGAATTCAATCTCCAACAAATTTCACAATGTAAATTCTCTATAAATATGTGTCAATTTTTCAATCAAAAATATGAGTCAAACCTAGTCAAACTACCTACCAAGAACTTTGGCCTTCCCATAAAGCTCTTCCCACAAACTCATCTTTCTTTGTCTTGCCTCCTTCACTTAAATCAACAAAAAATATCTTATCTTGTGAGATTTGAATTCATGAGAAGTGGGGAGGTCAAATTGTATTATATATAGTGGTCAAATGAGTGCTGTTGTGACCAAGGGTAACCTCTAATGGTGGGACTGACTTAGGCTTTGTAGAGACTAAATCAATAAATATAAAATTTGAATTTGAATTTTAATATTTATAATTTCTTTTTCTTATTTTGAAGGATCCTTAGCATGCAATATTACCTCCCAATGCTACAAAAATGAACACCATATATAGAGGATAAATGCATGCTACATGAATACATGTGTTATCACATTAATTTATGTAGATTTTATTTAGGAGGACTTACAGGACACTTTGGGAAACCAACATGGACCAAAATATTGGGGTTTTGGGTGCAACCAATCGTGGATCCCTTACAACACCATTTCCATTCAAGTGCAACAAGCATTCAAAATTATTTTACAATTACAAAGTTACTATATGAAAAGTGCATTTATATCTCATCACAATGCACTACTTCTTTGATTATCCTTGGACCAAACCTACTAATTTTTATCCCTCACAACTCGGATCCTTTGCCTCTCATGTTGGACATGCCAAGGCAATTTTCCATCTCTGCTCACTCAAACCATTTTTTTCTCACTTAACACGTTTAACTAAAAATTTGACATATTTGTCTAGTTTGTATATTGGATCGTTTCACCAATTATCTTGAATATTCCCAACTTTTACTTGTATTTGTTGGAGTAGTCCACAGGGGCTTCACTCAATGAACCTCTAACATAGAACATGCATTTGTGACATATTAAACAATACCTTTAGTTTCACTACATATTGGAAAATCCCTCTAAAAGTCACATTATTTAACCCCCTACCAATACGAACCCAATACACCTTCACAATTTGAAGAACTTGTACTTTCACTAGATATTGTACGTTTCCATTTTTTCATTAGAGTTTTTTATAACCTTTTAGATTTATTTGTTAACTTTGAGCTATATTGTTAATAGATACCAATAATAAAATCATTTACCCGTTGTTATATGCTCAATATATTGTGTCATTTTTTTCTCAAAATATATCACCCAATATGAACCCATGTGGTATCATATTACTTCCTAGTGAAACCCCCGTGAAATAGTCAACTCCAATAAAAATGAGTTCACATATTAAGTTTATAAAATTCCAATATCTTTTACAAATTCTACAGATTTAAAAAAAAAAAATTACTTAACCATTGCCAAAGAATTATTCTACAATCGTCATTAATGAAATCTTCATTAACATTAGAACCATGCAAGTTTCTTTTTATAAAAAAATGGTTCAAACTTCTTCAATTTCCTACCTACAAAATTCTATTAAAAGAAATTTATAACGGAAGTCTTCATTACCATCATAACCATGGAATTTATGTTGTTATAAAATTTCGCTTCAAAATTCTCCAAATTCCTACATCATTTCTTAAAAAGAACATTTAATAATAATACAATAGACCAAATTCTATTAAAATAAACTTACAATGGAAAACATATTTCATAATATGTGAATGAAATATAAAGCCAATTAATTATATCCTTCCAACATCGAAGGACCACTATTAAGAAATTTATTATAAGGAAATAAACAGGTTCATTCATTTGGTTGATATGCACGTAATCGTGGAAACATATGAAAATCTGTTTATTTAATGCATATTAAATCTTATTGATTTACTTTTCCATTTCACTGGAACTATGGGCCACGCGAAGAGAACTTTTAGGACATTATTAGGACAAAAGAAAATCTTTTGTTTTAAAATTCACTTTTTATATTAAATTAAGTATGAATTCAATAAATTTAAGACAAAAAGATTTGAAACAAAATTTTATGTTTAAGTCAAAAACAATTTGCACAAAAATATTTTAAGACAAAACTATATATTTAAGACAAAAATATTTTTAAGAAAAATTTTATATTTTAGACAAATAGTTTGAGACAAAAATATTTTAAGATAAAAATTTATAGTTAAGACAACCTTAACATAGGATAATGATAATTAGGACAAAACTCATCCAAAACAATTAAGAAGAAAATATATCAATTTAAGACAATGTTATCTAACACCTGCAAAATTGACTTTGATAGTGTGCCCTAAGTCTGCGAACTTGTAGGCTGAACCTATCTGGCTTCTTATGGCAATCGATGTTCAAATATTGTATAATTGTGTTGGCTTATAGGGGCTTCACCTAGGTTCGGAAGATTTATTTAGCCAAACAAATCCCACAGCTACTGCCCTTTTTGGAAACAGCCCGCGAAGCGTGGACAGAGCTCTCACCTGAGCTAGCAAGGGAGGGTACTGGAACCAGGTTTCCACACCCCTGGGATTTCTAGATGTGGTTTGGATGTTCCACACACCATTATGTAGCTTCACACTCCTCTGCTTCCGCACAGATCTAAGACAGGGCTATTCCTCGACACTAATTACTTAAGGAGTTATTTATATCAGATCTACTTATGATGGTATTTAAGCAAACATTTAATTAGCATAACCAGTGTGCGCATTTAACACAAATACAAATTTGCATTAACCCAGAACATAAGAATATGCATAAACATTCAATAGAAGTATCAATCATAAATTAACCAGATCTACAATAGCTCAGGTTAACACAATGTTTCAAAATCAACTTATCTTTATTTCCACTTTATCGCCGATACATCCAAATCTACCCTGTGCACTGAGCTGTAGGGGTCCATGCACACAGCTACAGACTCTACGAAGCCTTTGCTCACACAGCTACAAAGCCTCTATCTCCTACCCAATACCCTTGACTTGGACTTAGAAACGCTCCAAAACTTCTTATCTCATGAACCTGTTACCATTCACATCATTCATGCTCAAAAACTAACTACTCCAACCATAGAGCCTCACTGGATTTATACATTTCCATGGTTCAGGAACCATGCGCGAGCTGACTCAACTTACATTCCTTTACATTATCTTTGGACAGACAACCCTTTGACTTGAATTATTACAATTCACGCTCCGTGCTTCCCACGGAGTCTTTACCCTATCTCTACCCAAACTTTCGGGCTTTGTGCCTCATGACCATTAAGCGGCGCTTCTGCTACCCAACATTCCCCAAAAACAATCATCGTGACTCGACCCAAGTCACTCAACTGGTGCGGTAATCTTCACGTGGATGTCAATTAGCAGCCTCTCCACTTCGCTTGTACTTGCAGCAAATTCTTCTATCATCTGTTGTATCAGTTCCACATGTGTCACTGACACATCAATCTTTTTCTTCGCAGTCTCCATGGTTGCATATTATGTCTTCATGTGTGCTACCTTGCGCTCTATGATGGTCGAAACTATGAATGCCTCATTAAACCATGGTTGGCAACGAGCTTTAATCACGACTTCCTTCTATCTAGCCTGATCAACATGGATTTTTAGGTCTTGGGCCTCCCTTATTTTAGCTAAGCGCTGTGTAATAGAAATTGTTTGCACGGTTCCCCTGATATTTATCATAGGCTTGCTAAAGCTCCCTTGCCTCAGTTTCCAGTCACTGAAGTGTTGGATCTTTTTAGAGTGAGATAAGCGTAACAGTCAACTAAGTCAACAAGTCGTTACATTCCTTCATTGAACGTGTGATCGTCTCACGTGCAAAGTTAATGATATTTTTGCGCTGCTCGGTGACCTCTGGTAGCATCGAAACATGCACCTACAATTTTAATTCTACTATCTTTAAACTGACCTCTAGCTGCATCTGTGTGACCTCCTCCTTTAATTTATGGAACCCAATACCCAACTTGTTGATTCATGTCCCAATAGGCAGCTCAGCCTCAATCTCTAGCTCAGGGGCACCCGAGCAGGCTTTTGCTACTAGGTTTTCCACTTACTGATTTTCCACGACTGCTTTGTCTCGTTGGAGGCTCAACTTTTCTATATTAATTTTCCGTTCATGAAGCACCTGTTCGGTGTGGCCCTCCCTAGCGCGAGGCTCCATTGTGGTGTTGTTTTGGAGCTAGAGCAATCTCTCTTGTGGTAGGGAAGCCATGTTTAGTCCCAGCCCTGTAAGGTGTCCTAGCACAACTCAGTCCTCCGCATTGTTGGTGATCAGTGCTCCTTTTGGAATCGCGATGGCATGAGCCATGTGGGCCTTTAGTAATGGCTCATTAGCTATCATACTAGGAAACCCCCGAGTAGCACTAGTGCCTGTTGGCGTGACCTAGATCCCAAGTTCTCATAGCTGTGTACGAAGCTCCCCCAACACAATCTCATGCTCTGACATGTCCTCGTCGATGGCATCCTGTGTGGTATCACAAACTTTGTCCCCTATTTCATTTAGGACACCCACATTTAAGTTGGTCCGTTCGCCATCCAATTTAGATGCCTTGGCCTTCTTCTGTGGCTTTGTTTGTTTTGTTGGGATCAATCATTTCAACAGTGCACCCGTGGTGGCTTATGGTGTTTCTTTTGCAACCATCTCAGTGGGTACCTTTTGACTTCTTTTGTCCCTTGTCGATGCAGCCCCTCCTACTAGTGCCTTTCCTGTTGAAGTTTGCACCGCTTCCGTGGCTGCTCGAGCCTCCGCAGCATGTTGTTCATTCTACTTTTGTTGTTCAGCATGATTAGATTCATCCTTCTGCCTTGGGATAGCAGCCTCATTGCACCCTACTCCCTGTGGTCTACACCATGCCAGTGGCCAGGTATCCAAAAATGTGTCAATAACATCGTCAATGGCAATGAAAGGGAGTGTGGTCCATGTCTGGTTGGGGTCTTTGCGTTCCCTGATGTAGACAAAGTGCATGTCCACTTTAAACTCGAAAATATGCTTCACAATTTCATAGATTTCATTGGACAAGCGAGGTTTCCTATTAATCCATTGTTGCACACTCATGTCCATCAGTATCCAAAAGATTTTGATGCTCTGGATTCTCCCAGCATCCCTTGTCACCTAAAGGGAGGCGTATTTGGTAGCTTGTGGCCAATCCCTGTTCAAGGTAGGGAACTGGCTATCATCGGGTAAGTCAGTGGTAACCAGCATAATTGACAACAACAACCACACATAATGGAACGTCTTGCCCTCCTCTTGGAGCACTCAATAGTTAGGTTGGGAACTCTTCACAAAGGAACTACGAAAAATTGAACCATTCTCCAGCTGCGCGTTCCTCGGCAAGCACAACGACTACTGTCGGAACCTCAGTGTCACAACATTTCCACATCACTTTCCTTGCCAACAACTAGGTAGCAACGTGGACTACTTTATCTAAAATGCTATCAATAACGTATCTTTGCTGCTGCTTCTCGAGCTTATACTTCTTTTTTTGGGTTTCTATCATCTTTACATCACCGCTCCTATCAACAATTTCCCAGGGGTCTCTTCCACCACAGGGGAGCTACGAGATCCTATGCACAAGTTCAGATATGATGCAGACGAGTTTTTGCATCCATAATATGTTCTCATGCAAAAAAACAGAGCAATTGTCTTATGACCAACATTGTGATAGGGGGCCTGAGAAAGTGGGGAATGGACAAGAGACAGAGCAACCCAACTTTTTACACCTTTCGCAGGTCCCAGTCTTCAAATTTGATTGTCGCCATATGGCCAACCATCAAGCATTCAATTATAACCCATTTTGGGAGAGACGAGATGATGAGTCTATTATCGGCTTCATCCAGATTGGTAGGTACCTTATCTTTTCCTTTACTTGGAGTCATATACTTGGGTCATCGTACTGACTAGATAGCATCCTCTTCCATATCTTGGAGAGACCTCTTCCTCCTCATCACTTTTAATTGTGATTGTTTTACCCTTTTCTTCCATTGTGAGCTCGCTAAAGTGCAGATGTCGCGACGACCTTCTTACTAGTTCTAGAATCTAGGGGTCCTTCTTTGTCCGTGGTGTCTAGGGTGACTTAGGAAGCTCGGCTACCTGCAGCATGGTTTTTTGTATACTATCTATGGTAGGGTTTATCAACCTAAGGATTGATTCCTGGTAATGCTTTGGCAATGCTAAAACCAAAAACATTCTTCTAGTTGCTTGTCATTCATCTTGCACTCGTCTTGGACCCAGCGCATTGTTGTGTGACCCTTTTCTTGGTTGTTATATATGATTTTTAATCTTACACCTTAATTGCTCATCGCCCACTCCAACGTATCTTAATTGTCCCATCTTATCATGAATAGTACCTGCAACGGTCGCCTTCCATCCTTTCTGCATGGTAGCAGAGCCCCTGGTATGTAGGTGCATTGTATGTATGTGATCAAGCTCGCGCATTGTGGCTAGGTCACACAGCTTCTCGACAACCTGTTTTATAGTCTCACCCCCTCTTTCAATTTTGTGGGGTGCTAGGACTGGGCATCCTACGGATAGTTAGGTAGGCACACCCATCGTGCAGGTCTTCCATTTCCTGACTAGCCTAGGTTGCAGGCACCCTTCACGTTCCATTGAGTCTGATAGCGGATGGAGATCTCTATGTCCTTGAGCCCCAGGGTGCAATCGCAACCATGCTAGTAGGATTTTAGCTTGTCTTAGTGGCACAGGAGAGCCCGTCATGTCTGGTCCCTTAATTTAGCATTTCCTCGTAGCCCATGTGGGTGACTTCTAATTGTAGTTTAGTAATTTCTTCATCCAACCTCGCACTTTTCTCTCAAAGTCTGGCACCCGTTTCTTCTAACTTGCAAAGTTTTAACTTGCCACGCTGAATAGCTACCCAAAGCTGCTGAATCTCTTCGTGCAGGTGCTCGAAGGTAGGACAGACTATAGAGGTCATGGTTCCATGCCTGGCTAGGTGAGCCATCGTTCTCCATAGATTCGGTTGGGTTGATGGTCATGCAATGTACACCTGTACCCTTCTTTGTTTATGGATGACCATCCTGCACCAACATGGTTGTCGCGCACGTCCTCCAATCTGTACCTGGAACTGCCTCCCGTATCTCATCTTTTTCAGCCTCCATCTAGGTGCAGACGACGCTTCTTCTGATGCACCAAGCTACTCCTATGGTACGATTAACGTGCCAAGGCAGACAAGCTGCCCTTCATGCATTTCGTCGTTATTTGCTGGCCATTGTCTTTCCTTTGTGGTCACGCATTGCAATGATCAAATCATCGTATTACAGTTAAGTCTCACCTGCAATCTATTCTGCCATCGCTCAGTCTCGTCATCTGAATCTGGTGTGCAAGTGCTATCACGCTACTATGATATTCTTCCATCATTTGTGGGGCGCAACCGATCCTGGTCTTGAGCTTCTATCTGATAGATACAATCCACCTCATCGTCACTCTCCTCATTGCACACTGGTTCGGTGTAGCGTTCTCCTTCAACTGGGTCCAATGGAATGATTACCCACAATGACTTCTTTTCAAGCATCATCTTCTGTCTCTTCAAATTGATGATCCCGTTCATGTTCGTGGCCCAATCAATTCCATGCAATGTAGGGTAAGGATTACTCTCATCAACAATTTCTATTACCTCGAAATTGGTCTGCATAATTACGCGTTTAATGTCTACTATTACCCCTTGCAATCGGCCCATCGGTAAGATCTTTTGTTGGTTGGCCATTCTTAGTTGAATCGGGGACCACTTCAATGAAGGGTTACCCATGCTTTCCCATGTTTTCTTAGGTAGTATGTTTGCATCCCAGCTCACGTCTAGAATGACCTGGTCCATCTCGTATTCATTGATTTGTGTTGTCATTCCCATCTCTCATCTAGTGCATAGATCATATCTTCCTAGTTTCTGGATTATGCGTGGCTCACCTAATCTCGCGCACCTAGTTATCAACTCTTGTAGTCCTTTAACAACTTTACTATCACGCAACAGCTTCATGTAGGTTTCCAGAAAGGTAGTAATCATGGAGGGATTTACTCCTGCCTTAATTTGGTCCCTCCTACCTAGAGTAGGGTGTTCCGTGAAGCTCTTCTAAGCTTCCTTAGGCGTCTGCTTCCATTGTTCCTGCTCAAAGTCAAGCTCCTCTGTAGGGATGTCGCACTCTTTCCCGTCGCCTCCTGTGGTTGTGGCACTCCTCAATACCATGTTTACACTGAGGTCTGCTTCACATGGTTCTAATCACATCATCTGGACATTTTGAGTAGGAGTAGGCCATAACACTCCCTTCTCACACATCTAGGCAATTAACATCGGACAATCTACCATTTCATGATCAAACTACTGACAGTATGGAGAAGAGATCCTGGTCAGGTTAGTGCAGCCACGAGTGTAGTGTCCTGGCCCTCCACAGTTATAACAGATAAGCTATCTATGGCCTGTTCGGGCCCCATTCCCCTTCCTCAGCCACGTCCTTCAAATCCTTCGTGTGGCTCTACGGCTAGGTTCAAACCTCGTGCTTTTGTTCGCACTCGGTAGGTTGGGGTCCTTTCCATCATTAAGTTAAAACTTCGACACATTCACTCATCGTGACCTACTAATCAATAAAAGTTGCAACATAGCTGCTGCAGGGTCTGGGTATACTTCTGTAATAGGTGGCAGTTATTCATTGCATGTTTTCCACCCACTTGACAAAGAGCACAAGTGCAGCACTTGGTCCTACTTGTACGTCCAGTTTTAATGGCATCGGGGCCCCCTCGCTAGATAGTTCATGAAGATGGGGCAGTGGTACTATCATGCCCTTGACTTTCAGATTTAATACGACCTACCTTTGCACACGCCTCCAGTTGAGGCATCATATCTTGCTTTAAGCTTTGCATTTCCAAACTCAAGTTTTGTAATTGCATGTGGATTTGATGAACTCCCAACCCTGGATCCTGTATTGGGGTCTCATGCAACCTCATTTTGGTCTCTAATGCTTCAGCTTGGGTTGAGATATTTTGCTGGGATAGGGTTTTCCTCAGATGTTGTGTCAATGATTCCACAAACCATGTGAAGTCTTGTGCATCTATGAATGTCATGTTAGCCTCATGAATGGTGCTTTTTAACCTCTGGTCCAGATCCCAGAGGTTTTCCCTAGGAAACATTGTGATCTCCTTGAACTCGATAACCAACTGTGCTTTTGATTTTGGTTGGTTGAATTCTTTGTTTAATGCATTCTGGATTGTTGCTATTCCATCATTTGGGTGATCACTTGAGTACTTTATGTACCATGTCAACACGCGGTCCTATAGTGCACTAACTGCAGTAGCCATTTTTATGTTTTCATTTGTTATACCTTGGGCATCCCATGTAGAACTTATCACAAACTAGAATATCACTGGTTTCTCATTTCCTACACGCTTAAATATTGGCAGCTTGACTGCACTTGCTATCCTGACTTTTGGTGGTTGGTGGGGTTGGAGGTGGGGTCGGTGTTTCCGTAGACAAATTTGATGTAGGTGAAGTGGGTGGTGTCGTGGATGGAGGTGGTATCAACGGGAAGCAATCCTTGATTAACCAGACTATGCTTCTTGGTGAGAACCTTGGGAGCTTCTCCTCACTTTCCCATGAGATAGAAATCAGAGGATTTTTCTCTACCCCTCCCATCCCTTGGTAACCTCTTTCGCTCTTTGTTACTCCAGACATCAATAGACATGCATAATCTGTTTTTCACACCATAGCATATTAATCCAAATATTCAATGATTTTATATACTTACCCTGCGGTCCTTGGAGAAATCGCCTTTCTACTTCAGTATAACTCATAGTTATATCTATCATGAACTCAATGATAAATCCTACTATTAACCGGTCCAACCAATGATCTACTGCGTGTGCGATTTTATCTTTGGTGTCTTCTAGCCTGCGCACCAATTCTGGAGTCCACACAATAGGTTGATCTAGCCTGCACCTTCTCATGTTGTTACCTAACTTCATGATCCACACATACAGCTATATCAGAAATGTCGCAAAGAAGACCTCATGAATATCTATGTATATATAGCGGTCCAACTAATCATCCTCTGATATCTGCGGGTTTCTGTTTTCATGAACTGCGAACTCGTGAAGCTTCAGATCCAACCACTCTTCAAGCTCTTTCTTTGTAGGGTTCCAGTGTTCCAACATTAGACAGACCTTAGATAGATCTCAGTCCTAGTAATGGAACCATTTGTTGGCTTATAGGGGCTTGACCTAGGTTCAGAAGAGTTATTTAACCAAACAAATCCTGTAGCTACCGGCCCTTTTGGCAATAGACCGTGGAGTGTAGACTGAGGTCTCACCTGAGGTAGTAGGGGAGGGTGTTGGAACCACCTTTCCAGACCCTTGGGATGTCTAGATGTGGCCTGGATGTTTCACAGATTGTTTTGTAGCCTCACGCTACTCTGCTTCTACACAGATCTGAGACAGGGCTATTCCTCGATACTAATTACTTAAGGAGTTATTATAGATTAAATCTACTTGTGATGGTATTTAAGAAAACATTTATTCAGTATAACCAATGCACGCATTTAACATAGATACAGATTTGTATTAACTCAGAACATAAGCATACAAATAAAGATTCAATACAAGTATCAATCATAACTTAACCAGATCTACAATAGCTCAGGTTAACATAGCGCGATTATCATGCAGGTGTTCTACCACATGAATGGGTCATTGATGGAAAGATTAGTAAGCAATAGGATGGGTTGATATGACCCGATATGATTCCAAGTTGACAGTAAAGCTCCCCGATGAAATTCCAGGGTCGAACGATTACTTCTATACGTGTCGCGTTATCCTATTGCTTGGTATGGGTGGAAGCTATTTATCCCTGATGTGGTTCCTAGTTAATATTTTCTCCTTGATGATATGGTCCTCGATGAAAAAATTCTAACTATCAGCCTAATGATAAAGATTCTAGATAGCAACCTGATGGATAAAGGGTGGTAGATTGAGCTCACCTCTAGTAAAATATTCTTCTTATTCTACATCTAAGGATGTGCATGCATATGAGAAGGAACAATCAAGAGATAAACATGAATAAGCAAGGTATAGATTGATATGCATAATGATGATTTTTTCTGGACATTGCACAAACATTACATGAAAAATATGATCCGTGATGATATATTGTTCGACGTACAAATATTTGTAGGTGGAATTCTCCATAGTTGAAAGGGAGTGTTAATTTTTGCAATTGCGTTAAAACTCCACATTGGGAAACTCAAATGACTGAGATAATTATTGCATTATATTCCTCTTTTTGATAGGACCGAAATCAACCTAAAGATCACCCAATTTGGTTAAGCAGAGGTTGAATTATCAATTATTTTATTCATACATGTATTCTGCAATGGGTGCGATCTAATGACATGACTAAATTCTTGGGTTAGTCTTAACCCCAAGTAAACTCTTAGAAAATCATATAAACATAATATACCTCAATATCAATTGGAAACATCTTCTCTTATCTTTTGTTTTGGTTCACATATGTTCGACAGAACGGGTTCTCTCAAGGGTCCAAAATCATAGGCAAAAGGTTTGCTCTAGGTTAGGGTCTTCTCGATCTCGGTCATTGAAACACAAAATGGAATTTTGGTCCTTGGATGTTGGCACATAAAATAAATATTTCATTAAATTTGTAATTAAATAGTGAATCTATAGTGTACAAATAACCAAAAAAATCAATTTTGGTGATATCTTTGTAAGATTTTTTTTCCAATTTTAATTAAATTTGTGTTATAAGCCTATGAGAGTGACTACAGAACCTTGGATAATGGAACAAAGGCTTATGGGAGTGACCATGGCTTCAGAGGTAAATTGAAAGCTTCAAGTCCCCTATCACTCACATATGATTTTCTTGAGAGTGAAAAGTACATCTCAGTCACCTATACAATAACTGTAAGGGAGCGACTCTAGGATTTAGGTGTATTTTTCCATAGTCCTACGTATTAATAATTCATAAGAGTGATTTTGCAATCATAGACATGTGCATATTGTGGTAGACAGAGAGAGCACAATGTTTCGATTGTACACAGACAGTTTGATGAGAGCGAATCGAGTTCAGATCTAGGATTTGACATCTTCACCTTAGTTTACTTAAATGATATGGTAGATCTGGGTTTCTCTAGATCTAATTTGTTAGTATCCATTGCAAACATATTTATTAGACTCATTGATAGTGAAAATTGTGCTCAACAATGTTTGACACAATGAGAAAAATATACAACAGTTGACATCAATTTGTGACAACATAATACAACCATCTGTATGAGGACCAAAAGACATGAGGTCCCATAGTCGTCGCAATGAAGCAATGCTTGTGTTCCTACGTGACTCCATCAGGGTACTGTCTAGGCCTACTAGTAGTCGATTAACACCAGAGATGACATTAAGACTCTCTCAACTATACTGGTTGTGCACCAATATACCCCTCAACTGCAATCAAAACAACTGTGTTGAACTAGCTTAGAATGTGTGTCAATCAACCAAGAGCTTGGAAGATGCTGAATCTTACAGTCAAGAAAGCGTGGAAACCAGAACGAACTGAGAACGGAAGAATACTCCCAAAGGTTTTATACTTTCTTTTCATGAACAAGGTCCATTCAGAGAGATGGATTTCTACTAGTGTGTCGCCAAGTGTTGTAGCAGCTACAACCACCCTCCAAAATTATTCCTTAGCTTCATTTGTAGCCTCCCTACCATCCTTTCATAGGAGGATGTATTACCTTGTCAAGTACACAAGCTTGAGTGATTTTCTTGCAGAATGATAGCATGTCTATCAAAGCTTGTTGCATCCCCCTCACAAGCTATTTCACCAGACTTTGTCTAGTTGTAGGCTCAACAGCTCCCTCAAGAAATTTCTCAATTCTGGAGGGAAACCAACCTTCTCTCCAAAAATTGCACAATTTTATCTGACAACCTACTAGGCTCCAAAATTGTACAAATCTACCTGTCACTTTTCATTGAGATAATCGATCAATTCCTCCCAGCGGCACTGCTTAGCCTAGAAATTGCACAATTCTGGATAGTAGTAAGTTTCTCTGCCTAGAAATTCCACAATTCCTCTAGGAAACTAGCCCAACTCCCTCAAAGAAATGCACATTTTTTCCCCTCAGTTGAATAGACTATTGTATCTTAAGTTTGGTTGACTGGTTCCCTCCTCGACCAAGCAAAACTGATTTGCATGCATCGACTTCTTATCCCAAGGTAGCATGGATAGTCATCCCTTGATTCAGGGATCTATTTTTAGCAGCTAGAGGTTACATTGAAGGATCATTTCAGTAACCTCCCACCATGTGTTGCTTCTCCTTGATTTGTGGCATGCACGTCACAACCTTGATTTTATTGAAACTCATCAATCGGGGGCTGCAAAGCTCATTCCTCACATCGACCTTGCATCTTTGACATCCCAAATTACATCTAGGAGTCGTTGGCACATTTAGCTCAACTTTTTTTGGGTAAGCCCACTTTTCATGTATTGCGTTGTATTTCTATCACTCTTTGTCTATTGCTTCATGTGAGTGTTTTCTGCCTGATTTCAGTGAGCATTTTTTGTCATTTGCATGTATGTTAGCTTATATGAGAATCGTTTTAGTTTTTGTTTGCATCTCACAATTGTCGCATGCATGACAATTTTTTTCACGAACAAGAACTGTTGTGGTGAATCACTTCACACACATGCATGATTTCCCTTTTTCTGAATCCTACACTTGTTGTTTGCATGAATCATCATTCACACTTGTTTGCACTCATCTAACCATGCATTTATACTCCTCATATTTTTAGTCACCTGTTGGCTAGACTAGGATGCCTTGGCCTGGAGAGTGCGTTGATGAGCTGGCACTACGCATTTCTAGAAGTGAAGCCTATCCCTTCCCTATAGAAATTACATAAGCCTGACCAAGCATTGACCTCGAGACTTGCATTACGAAATTCTTGGAGGCAGTGTCCTGCTGGGCCCAAAAACAGTGCATTGCAATTTGTTGGTTGCATGTCACTGATCACTGATATTACGCATTGCGTAGTTACAGTCCTCAGAAGGCTAGGTTGGAATATGCATTGTGTAGTTGTAGCAATTAGTCAGCTTCCTGACATCTCAGACTATGCCTTCCGCAGTTTTGCTAGTCAGTCTCCCGATCTCCCAGTGGAAATTGTGCAAATTTCATGTTCAAACAGACATGTATGTTCCAAGTCGGTCCTTATGTTTGTTTTAGTTTTTTACTAACATATTGCTATCCATGAGTGTTGCTACATCTCCAAGAATAACATGTTTCCATCTATCTATTAGCAACAAAAGTACAATGGCTTCCAGGAGAGTAGAGTCAAAGAAACTGTTAAGAGCACAATTGTGGATGCAGTTTATCAAGTGTCTCTGAACCTGCCTATCCACGAAGACATAAAGTTTTTCATGGAAAAGGATATCAAGATCAATGGAAATGGAATCACAGCGAGTAGAACTATTAGCAGCAGAAGAAGGCGGCACACCTACATGTGACAAATTCAAGAGGAGGGTTGTTGAAAACATAAAGGCAAAGAAAATATGCAAGTTCAAAGTAGATCCACTCATGATGAATGCAGCTTGGAGATTAAGGATATGAGCTGACAACATGAAATTAATATTGCTTGAAGGTAGAGAATCGAAAAGAGAAGGAGTTGCATGTGGCGAACCAACAACTCAAGGAAGAACAAGAGTTGCATAGACAAAGAATAAGTTGCAGTAGGAACAGGTGCAAGAGCGGGCACAACATGCATAGACATATGAAACTATGCCTGTACAATTTATAGATCCATCACAGTAGCTGCCACAATGTAGACAAGGTGAGCAGTGTTTTTGATCGCATGCAAAGGAACTTTGTGGCATCCATGTCATTGTGTGCACGAATGAGATTCCACCTATTTGGGACACTCACTGAGGTGACTACAAGAAGAAAGTCCAGCTGGAGTTGGACATGTATTTTGATAAGTTGATGCACATGGTCACCATCACATGCTTGGATATGAGTGCAGACACTATGCATCAACATGTTTTCGATCTGGTCACACCTAGCATGACCATGTGAATGTTGTTAGATGATTTGGGTAGAGGTTCCATACCAATGTACTGGGATTCAACATAGGCAAGAGTTTGTTTAAGCAAGATGTCAGAATTGAGTGCACGAACACCATCACAGATGACCAAGCTTGGTTTCAGTTCACCACCATTGACCATCACAAGGATGCCAAAGTGTTGTTCTCACCAAAATGGTCTGAGTGTAGTGATGTCTCGCATGGCTTTCTCAAGGACATGGAGGCTCATATTCGTATGCATAAATACTTCCTAAGAGCGATTTTTTAGTCGCAGTCACCTACATATAGTGGCAGAGGGAGAGAGCACAATGTTTCGGTTGCACATAGACTATTTTGATGAGAGCCACTTGAGTTTAGATCTAGGATTTGACGTCAACACTTTAGTTGACTCAAATGATATGGTAGATCTTGGTTTTTGCAGATTTAATTTGCTAGTATCCGTTGCAAACATATTTATTAGGCTCATTGATAGTGACAATCATGCTCAACAGTTTTCGACATAGTGACGACAATATAAAATAGTTGACATTAGTTTGTGATGGCATAATACCACCATCTGTATGAGGACCGTTGTGGTGAGACCAACTCTTTGGAATCCTTGTGATGGGAAATGGTGGTGAATGGATGCCGAACTTGCTCATCTATGATGGTGTTCGTGCACTGAATGGTGACATCTTGCTGAAACAAAATCTTTCCTATGTTGCATCTCGGTACAGGGATATGGATCATCCGTCCAACTCGTATGAATTGGCAATATGTTGATGCATAGTGTTTGTGTTGATCTCCAAGCGTGTGCTGGTGGTTGTGTGCATCAAATTATAAAAATACATGTCCAGCTCTAGTTGGACTTGCTTCTTGTATTCACCTCAGTGAGTGTGCCAAGTGGGTGGGATCACATTCGTGCATACAATGAAATGCATGTTGCTAATTTCCTTTCCATGCGATGAACAACACCTCTCACCTTATCTTCACTCTGCCAACTTGTGCGATGGAAATATTACTTGTATAGGCACAGTTTCATCTGTTTGTGCATGTTGTGCCTGATACCGGGAATAGTGTCCACTCGGATGCTACTATTCCCACTAATACTGGTAGCTATCTTAGAAACAAACACGTAAAGTCTACTTTCATTTTCCTTTATGAAAATAGACAAGAGGAGGACCAAGGAGACCAACCTTAGTCTTGTGCTTGATTTCCTCTCCTTCCTGATAGAGCTTCGCTGCTTCTTCTTCATCTGCCCATCTTCAAAGAGCACCTGTAGAAACAAAACAACATACTACTATCGAAGAACAAAGATCTATATTCATAAATAACACAGGAGCAAATGTGTCTTAACCATACAAACGCATATATAAACCGGTACACAAGAATATGGAGGAAAACTAGAATAAATTTATTAAGATTAAACATAGCAAGAGGATTACAACCATATGTTCTGACCCATAATCATCCTCAAACTAGAAAGCCCTTCTTCACCTCAAGCAAAGCTTAGATCACCCAACACTATGAATGTACATCGGAAAACCAACAACACTTCTCTGTAAGATACAAAATTCCAACCTCTGGATCTCTGTGATGAGGGATCCATATATAGATGATTATAGGGAGGTGAGTCATCTTTTGGGATCTTTATTAGTGTCCTCTCTCTGATAGTTCCTGTTTCCACTTGGAGAATGATGATCTCTTACTCATCCCTGGTCGAAAACAAAGAGGCAAGTGTCAGAGGGGAAGCTTCTAAAATATTCCATGATCTTCCACCTCGCATTTTGTCCCTGCCATTTGTCCATTCCCGACCATTGCACCCTACAGAGGAGAAATTCAGTATGCATCGCACCTTGTACACTGGGAAGGGGATATGCATCACACCCTCTGCACTGGGCTTTTAGTATGGTCCAGTTTTGACCATTTATGTGCAGTTTTCAGTGGAGAACTTTTGGGAGATGATGTAATAAGCTGACCTTGTTCCTTTAGTCAGTGAAGCAACACTTTTACGGACTTAGGAGCCCTCATTTTTTGGAAATTTATGATTGTGGTTGAAGTGCCCAAAAATGTCTATAATAGTTGCCCCCTAAAGCATGAGGTCGTTAATCTTTCTGATGTCGGGTGAAATGATTTACTATGAGGATCCAAAGTTTTTTTGAGCTGGGAGGTGACTTGTAATAAGATACAATACAATACATTGCTTTGACAACATTTTTTCATGATCTAACTAAGGTGGGAACTCCCATGCTCAGCTTTATAAATTCATTTTCATGTACATATGAAAGACAATCGGGTGTGTGACAGACTGATGATTCAAACTCATCATCCTTTGATTTGGATGATGATATGTTCGGAAATGATGCACACTTGATGTATTTATATTCCTGAATATATCGCAGCCCAGATGGATGAAACTAGATCCGGCATCTTCAAAAATCATTTAATCTTCACTCGGAGTACAAGTCGATCCATGTGAAAAATGTTCTGGAGTCGAACATGGAAAGACATTGGCTGATTACCAACCAATGATGTAAGCAGTTAACAGGCGTGACAGGAATCACCAATAATGAAAAAGACCCTCAAGGTACTATAGTACAATTCACGTGGTGTGAAAAAGGACTTGGTGTCAAACACCATGTAAAATCTCTCGGTCGAAGGCCATTGATGTAAACCTGTCGCCGAAAGTGAGAAACTTTCCTTTGAGGCATGCAAGCTTCAAAGTACTGAAAGGGTTGTTCCTAAGTCAACTTCTTGGATAATGAGTTGATGTTGACAAGAAGTGACCCGTCATAGGAGGGCCTTAATGAATACCACATCAACAACATGGAAGGAAGCAAATGATTTTTGAAGGTGAAAACAATCTAACGATATAGGGTTCAGGGTGGCGGTCATGAAGGAATGGAGCATGAATGTATTGTAGTGGGTGAGACACAGGAAAATTGTCTGAATGACTTCTCTTGAACATATTGGCGACACAGATGATGGATTGGTAGCGTTAACCCCAAATATGGATGGTTTGACGGCTAATGGTGAGGACCAGTGAATGGAACAACCCAACCCGGCATGGATGCGGAAGGAAAGTGTCATGTTCAAGAGTGACTTGCTACCAATAAATCCTTTTCATATTTTCTTCCCAATTTTCCCTAGTCATTGCTGACGAGTACCTCTTTATTTTTGTCAATCTTGAGGAGGATAACATATGCTTGTTCTATAATCCTCCCTTCGGCGAACCTGCCACTATATTTTAGCGAGCTTAGCTAAAGTGAAACTCGTTCTCATCCATTTGGACAAGTTTGTCGATATTCGGTTTTAACGAGCTTACCGACAAAGATAACTCGGTCCCTTTCAATCTTAGAGAGTCTGAATGGAATGGAAAGGAGACTCCATTGATTATTTTTCATCATTTAATCCCTTAAGTCGAAAAAAGCGTAAAATAATATAAAAGGGATGAGTTTTCTATATTTTTAACGACCTGAACAAGACAAGCGCTCGATCGTTTTGTGTAATAATCCCTCGGGTCCAAAAAGATTAAAATCTAGAGGAGGGATAGCACTTATGATTACTTTAACGAGCCAAAGAGGCCAATCGATCAACAATCTTTTCATATTTTATGAGTCAGTTGAAAAGAGGTTAAAGGAGACTCGTTTTTGAGGAACGAGTGATGGTTTCGAATAACAGCTGATTCGAGGTAAGATTTGGAATTTTCCAATCACGACAGTGTCACAAGGATGGCTAATAGAATCACTCTTTGCAGATGTTCCTCGAAGGGGTAAACAATCATGTGGGGCTGAATGATCGGCTAAAACAGAGTCGAGGTGGTGATGAGAACATGACCAGGGCTCAAAAGCTGGTGATAAGGCATTCTTATTGGTTATTTACCGATTCCTTTTTTAATGAGCTTAAACTCTGGGGAAACATTTTCTCATGACTTTTGTTTATTTTATAACGTGCTTGAACTATGTGCTAAAATTGCTCGTGATAAGTTTTCATGCACCCAACATAATAACGAAAATCAAGGTGCATGCCCCCCAAGCTTCATTTCATTCAACGAGGTGGTTAGAATGAAGGTTTAGTTTCGAGATCTTTGAAAGACTCGATTTGGAAGGGGAGTTGTTTCATTTTTTAATGAGGTTGACAAAGTAAAAGAAATATCCTTATGGTTACCTTTGATCACAACTCATAAGGGGTTATAAAGGAAAGATCTGGTTCCAATGCCCCTAGTACATAATATACAACATCACTGAATTGATCATCAGATGATGTAGCTATGGTAGGGCTTGGAGGCAATGCCTCACGATGATCTACACTATCAAAATATTCTGAGTTCTTCTTCATTTTTGTTGATGTAGAAGTTCTCATGGGACAAGTTTCCACTGTAGCCACTTCTGCTAGCTTACTCGGAGGTAGAAGGGAAAAAGTCCCCATTCAGAAGGATCTTTTAGGAGGCCTACTCTGATATTTTGAAGTGACTTAGAGCTTCCGTGGATCATCGGAATGCTTCCCATAACTTGTGAATTGTTGGGGAGAAATATTTGTTGGTCGAAGATTGTGATTCCTCCTTGGAAGGGAATTGCAATGTTTCTAAAGTATGTCAACACAACGGTAGCCATAGCATATGTCCAGGGCCTTCCTAGTAGGATGTTGTAATCGAGGTTTCTGTAGATAACTTCAACATCAATTTCTATTGTTTTTCCCCCCAGTTTGACTTGCAAGTTACTTAAAATCCCATATGGATTGTATGTTCACCCATCAAATGCTGTTAATGTCATTTATGATTGCGACAAGGGTGGTGAGACTAAATTTTTCCAGCAACTCATTGACATAATACATGTATATGCCCCCTCATTAATCATTGTTCGATGAACAGTTTTGTTGAGGGCTTTCACTTGATTTAAGGAAAGCTAGTTCAGCTAGTAATTGAGGGTCATATCCTTTGTGATCAAAGGCCACAAGATTGGAATCCGCTGGGTAAATCCCACCTATCGTTAATAATAAAGCCTGATTTTGGGAGGGCCAATTTTGGAGTACCTCAAGTGTTGACGTAGCGGACAGAAATTGGCTAGATCCTCCACTATATTATAATGTTATGCTGCTCTGGCACGAGGATTAGATGTCAATCTGTGTACTACTCCCTTTGGCGTTTTTTCATTAGCTCAGGAATGATGGGTGGCACAACTTCGGTCGAAGTTTTTGTCGAACTACTAGGTTGATCTGTAGCCTTGTTGTTCGACATCTGTGGATTTCCATAATGTTTATTCTTTGTCGATATCAAAGCATCATTTTGGTGTTTTGAAATGGACAAAATAAGCGCTCGGGATAGGGAAGCATTGTCGCTAGCAACCAGATTTGTTCCTGGGTTCAGAAATGGATCAGTCAATATTGGTGAGGTTTTTGAATTCTTGAAGAATTTTCTAAGCTCGGCTTTATATAGACAATCTCTTGTCCGATGATCCTCATCACATATCTAACACCCTAAAGGAGGTTTCCTTTGCCCAGAAGGGTTTGCAGAATATTTTTTAGGAGATGACTCCTCCTTTTTCTTCTTTTTCCCTTTCTTTTTCTTCTTGCCTCCTAGTTGCTTTGGTTCTTTTCCTTTTTCAGTCGACAAAGCATTAACCTCTGAGGCAAGAAGTTTATCATTTGCATTTTGACTAGAAACCGTACGGGCTTTCTTTGACATAGCCTTTATGGTTTTCGTGCTAGTCGTACCTATCATGCCATTGCCATCATGAGAGTCTTTGTTTGATTTAGGAGGGGAGGAACAGAAAAATCTTGTCTAGGAGCATCAGGGATTTTATCGTAGAGCATGCCAAACTGAGTATAGATCAAGTCTAGATATTGTGCACGAGCAATAACTTGCTCTTTAGTGACGACTCCTCCCTTTGCCAAATCTTTTGTAATAGAAAGTAAAAATGACTTAATAAACCATTTAGCCAACAGCTGATCAGGAACATATGTTTTTACCATTCTACGACAACGTCGCCACTCATGAATATGATCATATATTTGAGTGGCTCTCGTTTGTTTGAAATTGGTAAGAATCTCTGTTCCCATTTCATACCTTATGGGTAACTGAAAATGGGTTAAAAAGGTTGTGGCTAGGCTACTAAAGTTATGAAACGAAGCTCTAGGCAATACGATATACCATTGTTTTGCCGAAACAGTTAACGTTCACTGAAAAAGGTGAAGCCTGATCGAATCATCATTGAGAGTGTTTGATGAACACCACTGATTAAAGGTCATCACATGATTTGACGGGTCTTCACCTAGATTTCCATTAAAATTAGGAATGTCTAATGGAAGTTTATGAGGAATCGTTGGCCACCAAGGGGCATAAGAAATTGGATCATTCACCAGTGATTTAGATCTGGTAATTCTAGAGTTGCTACAAAGGGCAATTGTTGATTCAGGTTAGTCGAAGCATACCCAGGATAAGATGGAATCGCCTGAGTAGTGAGTCTTTGCATACTATCATAATGTATTTGATGCTGGTAACTTTTATAAGGTTGATGGGAATAACCATTATAGTGTGTTTGTTGATAACCACTTTGGAAATGCAGTTTCCCATTACTTACAAAGACTTTTTGCTCAGGTCCCTGATATGATTGCTTGAATTGCAGTTGTTGATATTGAACTTGCCATGGTTGTTGGACCATTTCCTATTGTCCAATACTGGATGATTGACCAAGATGAGGAGTCATAGTACCTGTTTCATCCTGAGTCACTCTAGATAAGGAGGCACTAACCTGAGGTTGTGATTGAATCGCTAAGACAAGAGGTTGTTGTATTGCAACCTGAGAAACTTCGGGTTGACATACAATAGGTAGCGCTTGCACTTGCGATGCAGTCACCATAGCAGGTATAGTTGGAATATTTGACACAGGTTCGACTGGTTGCATTGAATATACAACCCTTGGTTGCTGAGGCAATATTGGTACCCAACCGCTAGATGTAATTCTAGTTTGAACTGAACTTTGTTGTAAACTCCCATATGGTTGTTCTCGAGGAGGGAACAATGAAAAGCCCTACCGCCCCCCATATGGTGGCAATCTAGTATTTAAAGGGTAGATTGGCCTTTGAAGACACATTGGATCAATTTGTTGAGTTTTGGCATTAGAAATATCAGATGAGAATCTAGATGAAGAAATAGGAACTAACCATGTCATCGAAACAGTCCCTGATTGGAATCCAACTTGTAGTTGATAACTTGTCGGGTTACATGGTACACAAGTGAACATTGTTGGAGTAGCAGCAGGAGGTTCTGCTGGTGCTGCATCAGATGACATAGTCCTTGATGTCAACGGTTGTTCAGACATATTTAGTCTATCCAAAAGATTTCCTAGCGATTCTACATGAACTTGCGATGAAGGGAGACTCATTTCTAAGACCAACGAGGGAACAATGACGTTATTCCGATTAAAATAAATTTTAGACGCTTTGACACAACTTGTATTTTCAATTTTAAAGAGTCGAGAAAAAAAAAAAGATGACTCTAGTCGCCTTCGAGTTTTATTGACCCTGAAGTGAGAAGTGCTCAGTGGACGTTTTCCTTTAAGGAGTCTGAAAAGGAGCAAAATGGACTTCTCTGGAGATCTAGGCAGAGGGGATTACCAAACCAATCGCAACACTACAGAATAATTTTTATGGTATGGCAGTCAATCTTCCTGAATGCTGTGTTTAGTGCATTGTGATTGATAGGGCGGCAGACACGACTTCCTAAGGATAAAGGATGCAGCCTATTGTGGTCTCCCAAAATATACTCGACGGTACGTGGGAGCACAAGTCTGTATTGGCACTTTTCGTCTCAGAGTGCAGGAATCACCCAACCAACAATGAAAACAACAGTTACCAGGCTTTACGACACTAGAATACGTCTCTAACCTAGACCTCTAGAAGTTGTGCGTTAGGTTCCAAAGCGTTGTTAGATTCATTAAATTTATTTTAAGCTGATCTTGCTTGAAAATTTGCCTTTCGGGTTCACTGCGCGATGTGTATACAATTCCTAAAATGTAGTCTAAGACGATAAACAAACGTTTAATCTTCTTTCGGAATGAAAATCCTAGCTACTAAGGAAACAAAGTTAAGAATCTTTCAGCAAAGAGCACAGAGCACACGCTAAATGCACTCTCCTAAATCAAACCAAGCAGTCAAAATAAAAATGCACATGAATGTATTTGTTTTCAGCATTCTTAATGTATGAATGATGATAAGAAAGCTATGTGCAAATCTGAATTACTTTTAAAGTGATAGTACTCAACAAATTTCTTTTCAAAATGAAGTGAAGGTAAGAGTGTCACTTTGCGATTTCAAAATGAAAATTGCTTTTCAACACATTAAAAGCTATTAATTAATATCATATGCAATAGTAAGTGTATAACCGACTATCAATAACAATGGGATTGTCTTCTAAAACTGAAAATAATAGCTACGACACTTTCAGATCAAGAAACGACAATTCGACTATGCTACTTTTCTACAAAAGAGAACTGAAAATGGCGCACATTACATAAAAACACTTACAGTTCTTTGCACTAAGGAGGCGGAATAATGCAAGAAAATGGGGTTTTCACAGATACACACTAACTACAGACAACAAAACTCCTGAATAGGACTGAAAGCAGTGAGAAAAAACCATAGTCTGGAGGTAAAGTTAACCT
Source organism: Pinus taeda (assembly GCA_000404065.3). Classification (NCBI taxonomy): domain Eukaryota; kingdom Viridiplantae; phylum Streptophyta; class Pinopsida; order Pinales; family Pinaceae; genus Pinus; species Pinus taeda. The sequence goes on from APFE030135247.1 coordinate 214,435, forward strand.
TCCCTGACCATCGTACCTATCACACTGTGAATTCGGTATGCAGTATATGTAAAACACATGTGTGATCTAAAGAGGTTACTAGAGCCACCACTTAGGGAAATTAGACTGTTTGCAAATCGATTGTTTAATTCATCAACAAAACCCAGAGATAGAGTGAATCAACAATTATCTACTTTGAATTTGTATAAAAAATGCAGTTGGAAGGCTAGCTAGTTTGGCTTCAGGCTCCCTTTGTAAGTTTATAAAAGAAACAAAGATAGATAGACTAACAAACAATCTAGTCGCTCCCCAGTGGAGTCGCCATTTTGTTACCAGGAATAGTGTCCACTCGGATGCTACTATTCGCACTAATACTGGTAGCTATCTTAGACACAAACGAGTAAAGTCTACTTTTGTTTTCATTTATGAAAATAGACAAGAGGAGGACAACGGAGACCAACCTTAGTCTTGCGCTTGATTTCCTCTCCTTCCTCATAGAGCTTCACTGCTTCTTCTTCATCTGTCCAGCTTCAAAGAGCACTTGTGGAATCACAACAACATACTACTATTGAATAACAAAGATCTATATTCATAAATAACATAGGACCAAATGTGTGTTAACCATACAAATGCATATATAAACAAGTACACAAGAATATGGAGGAAAACTAGAATAGATTTATTAAGATGAAAAGTAGCAAGAGGATTACAACCATATGTTCTGACCCAACATCATCCTCCAGCTAGAAAGCCCTTCTTCACCTAAAGCAAAGCTTTGATCACCCAACACAATGAATGTACACAAGAAAACCAACAACACTTCTCTATAAGATACGAAATTCCAGCCTCTGGATCTCTGTGATGAGGGATCCATATATAGATGATTATAGGGAGGTGAGTCATCTTCTGGGATCATGATTAGTGTCCCCTCTCTAACAGTTCCTGCTTCCACTTGGAGAATGATGATCTCTTACTCATCCCTGGTCAAAAACAGAGAGGCAAGTGTAAGAGGGGAAGCTTATGGAAGATTCCATGATCTTCCACCTCGCATTTTTTCCCTTCCATTTGTCCATTCCCAACCATCGCACCCTACAGAGGACAAAATTTAGTTTGCATCGCACCTTGTACATTGGGAAGGTGATATGTATCGCACCCTCTACACTGGGCTTTCTGTACGGTCCAGTTTTGACCATTTATGAGCAGTTTTTAGTGGAGAACTTCTGGGAGATCATGTAATCAGCTCACCTTGTTCCTTTAGGCAGTGAAGCAAAAATTTTAGGGACTTAGGATCCCTCAGTTTATGGATATTTATGATTGGCATTGAAGTGCCCAAAAATGTCTATAACAGTGCCCACTGTTGTACATGTTCATGATGCAACTCATTCTTTGTCTATGCAGCTCCTATTCTTCCTTATGTTTTTTCTTCAGCACATGCAACCCCTTCTCTGTTCCATTCTCTACCTTCATGCGATATTAATTTCGTTTCATCTCCTAATAGCCTTAATCTGCAAAGTTGTATTCATCATGAGTGGATCTACTTTGAACTTGCAGCTTTGCATTGCCTTCATGCTGTCAACAACCCTCGTCTTGCATTCGTCGCATGCAAGTGTGCCACGTTCTGCTGCTATTGATGGTGTTGTTTGTTGTGATTCTATTTCCATTGATCTTAATATCCTTTTCCATGAACAACTTGATGTCTTCGTGGATAGGCAAGTTCAAAGACACTTGATCAACTGCATCCCAAGTTGCGCTCTTAACATTGTCCTTGACTCTACTCTCTTGGAAGCTATTGTACTTATGTTGTTGAGAGACAGATGGACACCTACGATTCTTGGAGACATAGAAACACTCATGGAAAGTAATATGTCAATGAAAACCAAAACAAACTTGAGGACTGGCCGGCAACATACCTGTGTGTTGGAACGTGAAAGTTGCACAGATTCCACTGGGAGGTTGGGAGACTGACTGCCATAATTGTGCAAGGTACAATTCAGGATGTCACAATGCTAACTAATTACTGAAACTATGCAATGCACTGTCCAGTCTAGCCTTTTGAAGACCAAAATTGTGCAATGTGCAATTTCAGTCAGCAATGACATGCAACCAGCAAAATGCATTACACAGTTTATGTGGCTAGCAGGACACTACCTCCAAGAATTCTTAATGCAAGTCTTGAGGTCAGTGCTTAGCTAGGCTTGTTCGAATTTGAAATGTTTTGAATAAACTGAAGAGCATGATTAAAAGCAGAAGAATTTCTCTTACCATTGAATTTTACCTGAGACAAGAGTCTTCCCACTATGGGTGGAGTATTGGAAGATGCACGTACATGGATACAACTCCAAATTGGAAGTTTCAGAGGAGCCATCATAATAAAATGTTAAAATCGAAAGGACTCCATCAGAAAAATCATTTCAACCCTCCTTCTAGCACCAAATATGTTAAAGCCCTGAAAATTGGTTCAACAACAAGGGGGATACCCGCCCGGTCTGGACCTTGGTTGGTAGCTCCTTTTCCGTTTGGTATAGCGGGTTTGACTGGGGATAATGGGACCAGTTTCCCAATTTGTGTGTGTGTGTAATATTGATTGATGTTTGTGGCTTTAAAATATTCTAAACGAGATAATCTACTTCTAATTCTAATCTAATGATATGCAATTGTATTCTAAAAAAGCAACGACATCTAATATCTATACTAACCCGGTGTAAGATTTTTCCGTTATGCGATCTAAAATGATTTCAAATAACAATTGGTAATAAATATCATTCAACTATTATAAGAAAAGAATTCAATATAGATTAACTACTTCACATAAAAACTTAGACGAAACAGTTGTGAGAAGCATATCGCATAGTAAGCTGTTCACATATCAAGTACAAATAAATAGCTATCATTGTACAAAAGTGCCAAATGGTAACTCAGGCATTCAAGCATTAACATGTAAACAACTGAATTAAATATCACTCTAACACAAGAGATAGAAATAGTTAAGAGATAGAAGTACCATTTATAACTAGTTCTACTCATGAGCTTCAAGCGATAACGATTTATCTCTTCTTAATCTGACATAAACTAATAGTACATAAGTGCAACACTAGTAGCACATATCAGATGTAAAAATCAATAAACCCTGTTCCATTCATTCACCAAAACCTCCTCAGAGGGTGCAAAAGTGCATGTTCTGAGGACAAGTTTTTGATAAATTTTTGGACCCTTCTCTAAATGCATGAGAAGGGTTTAAATACTACTAACTATGTCTAAAAATAACTTATTTACAAAAATTTAGGATACAGTTTAAATGACCATCCTTTTTCTAGGCAAAAATAAAGTAAAATTATTTCTAAAATCAAATCTAAGGCTAACTTCTAACTATGTCTGTATTCGCTCCTTAATATGCAAGCATTCAACATTTGTTTGAGCAAAGTCGGTTGGCCGACTTTGGCCTTTAATTGTCCTGTGAAAATAAAATTTGTTAGAGTTGGTGCCATTTTTTCGGTAGAATTGATGATGGTTTTGAGAGTCATACACTGGCTATGAGGTTTTACTAAATAAGCTCAGTAAGATTCCCAATTCAACTTAGTAAATTTTCTAATCGATTCTGCCCTTTCTTGAGCGCTCTGTCTCCAATCCGATTATAGCTGCTGTACTTTTGGCAGATATCCTGGAGTCGTTTTGGAGATTAAATTTTCTCTATGAAAATTCTCATTTATGCAATCCATCAGGCTATTGGCCGTTGTAGCTGCTTCTTCCATTGCTTGCTCAGCCTCTTTGATCTATGCATCCGATTTGTCGAAGAGCATTTCTTTATGTTTGTCATTTATTATTGGTGCGCCTGCTCTTTTTCCCTCCTTTGTTTCCTGCCAAACCAAATATTCAGTCACTCGTTTATCAATTAAATCATAATCATGTCGTAAATCTATGACTTGATTAGTGATTGTATTACTTGTTTTGCAATACGAGTGTTATCACTGAGGTTTTCCTAGAAGTTGTGTAAGAGGAAAGTATACCCGAGGTAACCACAAACCAACCTTTTAGATGCAGAATCTAGCCACTCTGCATCTAGAGAGGGCTCTCTCTTTATGATTTATCTTTGTTCTTGGAAGGTTTTAGGCTAGTTATAGATTCAAGAGTTTGTTTTGGGAAAATGGTGGAATCCACAAACTAAGGGCAAGATTGAGAGCTTTCAGTCCATTGGGCTATGGAGTCAAAGGATGGATTTACTGGATTTCTATTCTAAGCACAAGATGGTATTACAGGGCAAGATAGCTAGACAGAGAACAATCCTTAAAATTTAAAGTGGATGGGATGATTTTGAAGGGATGAAAGAAAACTAAGGGTCTTTCACCATGTCCAAAGGAAAGAAATGAAATGATTACAAACAAAGAGCAATGAAGAATCCTTTGTTATAGTAACCAACAATGTTTAAATTAGTAAAGCAAGAGCATTTAAGAATTCATGCTTATAACTAATTTGGAAGAAAACATAAAAAATAATAACATTTGGAAACAGAGTACAATTAAGCAAATTCTGTTTCAATCTCTTATGCAAATTATTCAGGAATGGATATGATGGTACTATGTGTTTAATATTAGTAAAGCAAGAGCATTTAAGAATTCATGCTTATAACTAATTTGGAAGAAAAAATAAAGAATAATAACATATAAAAACAGAGCACAATTAGGCGAATTTTGTTCCAATATCTTATGCGAATTATTCATAAATGGATATGATGATATTATAGCTTGATATAAAATTTCAGAGAAATGGTAGAAACACTTATTGAACTGTTGTCCAACACATGAATCCTGCAACAAGTCCCGTGCTTTAAATCCTCATCCAGCCAAGCCACGAAAAATTTCTCCAAGCACTTTTATTCTGAAGTTTCAATGTTACAGCCAAGTAATGGAATCCCCTTTCAATGCTTCCAAGAGTGGAGTATTTATACCAGTTCTAAACTAAAATATCTTGAAACAAATATCAAAATTGGTTCACAAATCTCTCAAACTATTTACATAAATAGAACTTAATTAAAGGACACTCAAACTAATGCATCTATTTGAAACTATTTTGTATGGATAGGTGATGACAAAGAGAAGAATTCGAATTTGATCCAACTCTTAGTTGATGATGAGGAATCCAAGTCACTAACTATTTCCTTTCTTTGTGCAATCTGCTCCAACAATTCTGCAAACTTGGGGTCCAATGATATTTTTTTATTTCTCAATTCGTAATAGATATGTAAAAAGTGAAAGAGGTTATTGTATATCAATAAGTTGGTAAGATAAACCTCTTTCATTTTCCCAAAATTCCGCTCCAGCTATGCATAATAGTCTCTATAAAAAATATGTGTAAAACAGAGTTTTACAGAGTCTGAAACATGGCCTATAAAGATACGCATGTATCTCTCATTATAAAATCACTGTGACAACAATGAGATAGGTTGTTGTAGATGGATATCTTAGGAACAAAAACCTCCTTCAGTTTTGTATGAAGTATTTTGGATTGGCCTTACTCTCTGCAAAATGATGACTTACACTGAAATTTTCTGCAAAAAGTGCTTTCCAACATTGTTTAATATTTCCAAAACCATAATTGCTGTTAGAAAAGTGAGAGAAGTTTTTGTAAATGGCCCTCTTAAGAACATAAACCTTCTTCATTTTTATAAAATACATCTTGGATTGAGCACAATATTTTCTGCAAAACTATGACTAAAATATGCAATTTCTGCAAAAATGTTCCTTCTTGTTATGTTTTTTCATCTTTTTACTTTCTTGCTCTTTTGATTGTTTTACTTTCACTTTAGACAAACCTCAATATTGGTGAAAGTATTATCATCTATTTTTACCATTTTACTGCCTTCTGTATTCACTTTTACTATTTACCTTTGACTGCTCTGTAACTTCGTTTTAACTTTCACTCACTTTTACCCGATACACTTTAACCACTGATACTATTTAGCTGTTATGCTTTCTAACCTCTGTTTGAATAGATTTGATAACAATCTTGGAGTAAACAAATCTTATGACTAGTATTAATACTTTTTATCCAAGGATGTGATCTTCTGATTACCTCTTCAGGGGACAACCGAGTAGATTTTTCATGCAATTCCCCGATGGACAAGGGAGTAAGGTTTTGACCAGGTTCAAAATGGAGCATCACATTGATAGCTTGGGTAGTAATGGGGAAAAGAACATTCTGGTCATGGGATATTACAGCTCTTTGAGTCAGATCATAGTTCGAATTGCGGTCATGGATGATTTCTGGGAAATAAATGACTTAAGGAATGAGATACCTTGGGAGATTGGATTCCCACAACCTTATAAGATCGTGCCCCTTTGAGTATTCGTCTCTGCAGCGATAATAGCTCAATAGGGGACTTTCATCAAAATGAAGGTATTTAATTTGGAAATCTTCATCTATCAAAGGTAAATATTCCAATTCACGGCGAGGAGCAATCAGTGGAGTAATATTCAGAGCTGCCGACACCTCCATTTTGGTTCTTGTGGATTCAAAATGGAGGTTTCAGATGTGGGCCCATGGGCTTTAAAATAGTTGAAGGTTTAATCTAATCAATCGGGGCGATATCTAATAGGCGGAAAAGGTTATTAATTATTCCCGATGACTAATTAATCCCGTATGCATAAAGAAATGGGTTGCGGCGGGGTTTGGTTAAGTGGATTGCCAGGTGGACAAACCATGGTGGCACGAAACTTTTCGGAAGTTTTATTCATATTTTTGTATTTAAACATACATATGGCATGTTTAAAGTTTTTGTATATATATTTTTTATTTATATGGTAACAAACAAATATTATTTAATTACCATAAGGGTGGGATTATAATATAATGATAATTTTAACCAAAGGGCGTATAGTGGGTTATTATTTTAAATGTGCGAGGATATAAATACTTTGGTTAAACTTTATAATAGAGGAGTTTTTGGGATATTTATAAAAAGGGAGTTATATACTTAGGATAAGGTATTTTATTAGGGATTTAGTAAAATAGAGTTAAATGTAAATATGGCAAAGGACAAGGAAACTCAAAATATTTTTGCACATCTAAGAAAGTGAAAACTTCTGCAGTAAATTGCAATATTCTATCTTCAACACTTAAACCTAGAATAGCAAGTTATTTTGAGGGATTTTTATGGGATTTTGCATGAGTTTCCTATGTAAAATAGGATTTTACTTAGGACAAAGTTAAAGATGGAAGATTATAATGATGGATTATCTTAAGTACTTAGGTCTTTTTGATCATTAGGCCGAGGTCCGGTCCCTCCAGAGGTCAAGGAAATGCCTTGAGCCCCTTTGATCTCCAAACACCTTAGTACTTTGCGGGAAATTAGTAAAACTTTTGAGGGGAATGTGATGAGGGAGGTTAATGAGTTTTACTTTGCTTGCGGTGATTTTCCAGCGTATTTCCTGCTTTAGTACTTGTGATGAAAGTAAAGGATCAAAAACATGTAGCAACATCATTCATCAGATAACACTTTGCAACACCATCTACCTACCCTATCTACTTGATACTACCATTTTCTCTTCTTTATTAGGGTGCATTTAGACTTGCAAACCCTCATCAAATTTTTTTCTTTTTACAAGGAAAATCTCTCTAATTCTACCCTTATTACATCCAAGGGCTCAGATTAAACTGTTGAGCACCTTTTATTAACTCTAACTATCTACTTATCTGCCAAAAGATTAAACTGTTTGGTCAGATATTTATTCTCTAATCTACAACATGAAATTGAAATATGAG